>KV751339.1:5056992-5086961 GCA_001698575.1 Mola mola
ACAAAACAAAAAAAACATTACACATAAAAAAATAATAATAGAAAGCAAAATGAAATCAGAATGTAAACATTCAAGAAGTACAAAAAAGCTGCTGACTAACCACTGGACATGGTCAACCTTGCACAAACATGGAACTCAATCTTTTCCCTAAAAGTTTTCCCAGTAACGCAGTAAAGAGAGGTTTAATTTCAAAAACAAAACCTAAACATGTACAATTTCTCCTGGCATAAAAAAAAAAAAAAAGCTTCTCAAGAGTTCACACATTTCTGTAGAATACAATCCATATTTTCTCTGTGTGTTTTTCATTGAGATGTTACCACATTTCGGGTAAAGATTATGGCTTTCAGATGTAAAGGTAAACAGACACCCTTTCAAAATAGCGCACAAAGTGATGCTGGGAAGCACTCCGACAGCAGCAATGCTTAAACACGCTTTAAGCACATTGCGCCGTAAACACACATATTGCAAAACAAGGCTAAGAATACCTGAATAGGCTCAAAATGGCAATGCAAGGTAAACATATTATTAAGGACATGTTAATTATCATTTTGTCCCATAAACACTTACGGGACAGACATAAAAGTGTATCCAACTTGGAGGCTTTGCAAACATTTTAAGTTGTGACCTGTCTTTGTGAGCCGTTTCAGATTTTGTTTGAGCAGACATCAACAATCAAGTCGTCTGGCTGAATCTGTCTTTAGTTGAGTCGGATACCCAACACCTGCTCCAGCTCTTGTCTCCTCTGCTGCATCTGAAGCAATAAAAACAAGTATGTGAGTGCATATTAAACTCAAAACTACACACTGAAAACTTAAAACTTAAAACGTCATCCGTCAGGCTGTGTAATTCCTAACCTTGGAATAAATGTATCTGCCCACTGCTTCTGGTACCCAGGGCGCCTGATAAAACTCAGTCCTCCTCTCCTCCTCCGGGTTTCCGGTCACGTCTGTCATCAACTGGCAGCAAAGAAATGTAACATTGAGTGCAGGGAAACACAATTTGATTACCACAGAAAAGACCTGTCAATACCAAAAGCTACGAGAAACACAATCTGTAGATATCAGGGAAGCCTGCTCACTTAATATCTTTAAAAAGAAAGCTAGAAAGTTTCCTTTTCTACTTTTGTGCTGCCGCTCTTGTCTAAATTTACTGCATTTTACTTTTATTCATGTATTCTGTGTATGCCACCCTTAACATTATTAAATATTATTACTCAGTTTTTTTAATTTCTATTATTCTCTACAATCTATTTTCATCCTTACTTTAGCTGCATTTCTCCTTATTATTACCCAATTTACCTAAATAATGTTTTAAAAGGTGACATGAACTGCAGATTATTGATTTACTTCAGTACTGACAGAGGCTTGATGGATGCACTGAAGGTCAGCAGGCAAACTGGCCTAATATCATGGTTGTATTACAGACCATGCTTTTATTAAATATTAGCAAATTTATATACTGAGCAATGCTTTACAATGTTTTTGGGAAAAATCTTTAGGGAAGCAAACAACCAACAATCCAAATTCTGCAAGCACAAACAAACACTGGATAGATGTGTCACAAAGGTACGCATGGTTCAGTAAGCGGGTGGTGGAACCCAGCGTTTACCTTCAGATCTCTGCTTTGAGACTTGAGCCAGTCTTGGATGAAGTCCTGTGGATTATTGCTGAAGCTCAGCATGAAGTCTCTCTCAGTCTTCAGCTGGTTGATGTACTCGATCGTCTCATGAATCTGCGTTGAGCACAAGACATTTTAAGCAGTTATTCTACCAGCCAGTGAGGTGCAGGCATCTGCGGTTGGCTGGCAGGCATCACCTTCATCTCTAACGCAGCAATCTCCTGCTGGTTTGTTGTGGAGGACAGGAAGTTGTTCATCTGGCCCTTCAGCGGGTCGTCCACCTCCACATCGATGTCATAGCACGCCGTCTTTTTCTGATCTGTGGGGTCCACACTGTTCAGAGGAGAAGAGTTGGCCAAATGACAAATGGACAAATAGTCTAAACAAAAGCCTTTGGAAAAATTTGCAGAAGACACACTCCCTTACCTGATCGTGTGATTGATAATGATGGGGTCAGGGTGCTGCAGCAGACTCGCCAGTTTCACGGGAATCTCAGCGAACCTCATGCGAGAACAGCCGAAGATCTGAAGGGCAGATATATAGTTAACCTCGTGTTCCCCTTTCCACAATGTAACACGTGTATTGATATCCTTTAGAGCCGTTGTGTACACACTGGAAGCTACAGGAATGAATTTTATTGATTTATAGATCAAATTCAGCAGTTGTAAATAGAGCCCGACCAATATGAGGAAGTAAAAAAGTTCTGATATCAATAAATCGACTTAATTTTTTGCCATTTGATTTCCATATTTATTATAAAGGTCAAATTCTCGAAGTAATTTATAAAGTCAAGCTCTACGGCATGTTTGCAGTAAGACATGAGTGTGAATGTTGGCTTTGGTTACCTGTCTGAAGTAGCGGTTGCAGTTGATGTACTCCTTCTCATGGCAGTCCTGCAGCTTGTTGTTCTTGATGTACAGCCAAAGAGCTTGCATGATGTTGGCCCGAGTCTGTGTGTGCACGCCCAGCAGACGGGCCAAACGTGGGTCCAGTTTGTACTGAGGGGGCTGGGAACAGAAAAAAAAAAAAAAGAGGAAATCCGGTCACGTTTTAGCTGAAAGACACAGGCGAACTATACGACTGACGGCAAGATGGAGACGGAGCACGTGGCCGGTACCTGGTGATCCAGCATGAGCAGGAGGGTGCATTTGACGTTGACGTCACCGGGCCTTTTTACCTGGAAACCATCCGTCTCTTGAGTGCTGGGCATTCTGTGCCACTAAAGGATCAAATGAAGAAATATGATAAACTGAAATATGTCACGAACAAAGTCTCTAAGATGAGGACTGGACATATATATCATGATATTATCCTCAAAAAAGTCATCATGGTGACTACTGGTAATTTGACATAATGTTAATTATTTTGATAAATAATCATCACAACATCCAAAATCTCAGACAATACTGTATGTATTCTCATATCTCTTTAATGATTTTTGTCATCTACACTGCCCAGCCCTTTCCGAGATAAAAAAGGTTCAGGGCCAATTCTATAAACTAATATTATCATCATGTGTCTATTACCATAATTCACAAAACACTATGATGTGAATGTAAAGATAGCAAACTGATGACTACAAAGGGATGGTTTGATCCTACGTGGGGATGAATTCAAGCGTCAGCGTAGGATGGGCCAAACAAAGCGGGATACCGTCCCGCCCACTGTTTCCAGCAGTTTTAATGATTCCAGCTGAGCTCTTTGAACACTTTCTGACGGGGAATGAAAAATGCACTGGGGCTGGTGAACTGACAGCGCACTCAGAAGATTTTTAATGTCAGCCTGCGGCTAAAGTCTTTCAACGCAGTTCCATCAAAATGCCTGTAAAATGATGTCGTACCTCCACTAAGTGGTTGTCGGGTCCATAGAGCTCCTTATCGAGCTCGATCACCAGGCTTTTGAAGAAAGATGAGAACTTCTTTTTTTGCTTGCCAGGCTAAGGAAAATAAAAAGAGTGTGAATAGAGAGAGTAAGAACTTGGCTTCTCTAATTTAGTCGTGTCTTTGCAGCCACATTGTTTAGCTCTGACCACATCGGAGATGGTGAAATCACAAAACCATCGACGACGAGACAAAAACCACCACCCTCTCCCTCATGGTTTGCACAACATGACCCCTTTAACTTTTCCCCTCACATCCCTTTTCTTTCTCTGTTACTCCATGCAGCCCTCCCACACATGCCTAAACCATGGAGGCAGGGGAAAAATTAAGGGGGGGGCGGAATCCTTCTTCATGTGGCCCCAGATGACACAATGAGCTGAGCTGGAACTGATGGAGGGAGGGGAGGCATGTCAGATCATGGTATGCAACAGCCAGTGGTTTCAATTCCTTGTTTCAAACGAGAACATGAGCCTGTGTGTGAGTGGTTGCGTGCAAGGAGTTGTGGGGTGGAGTGAAGAGAAATGAGAGCACACATCTGGCTGCGTGGTTCAGAGCCAAGGACTCGGGCCAGCCCAGAGCTGGAGCCACTGAAGTTTTTCAGACCACACTGGGATGATGGAGAAATGGGGCGAGGAGATTCAAATGCAAAACATGAGCGTTTACTTACTTCCTCCAGCAGTTTTCCCTCCACCCTCAGCTCCCACGAGGACACCTTCTCTGCCTCCTCGCCCTCGGGCTTGCTGGGGGTGTACGTGTTCGAAATGTAGATCCTGAGCTTACGTTTTTGCTGTGTCATGGAGATGAACAAACAGTTGCATCAGGACAGAGCCGGGTGGTTCAGCCTAAAAAGGAGGACTCTGGTATTTTTCTGCCTAAGCCCCATTTCCTCATAGTTTAGGAGCTAAAATGCCAGAAAGTACAACTTTTTGGAAAATTACAACCGTGTAGAGTTTGGTGGCTGAGACCGTTAAGCTCGACACGACTACACAATGTAACAGCACTGGGCAAGTTAAAACGTGAAAATAAAACAAATTCATGTTTTTTTCACCACCAACTACACTCAAAATGTTATTGCAAGTGCCGTGTGGGTAACACGAAGTAGATACATATAGTAAAACACCAGTTGTTTCTGACTCAATAACTGCAAAGAATTACTCTACAGTCAAGTATTTGTAACGTTTTTGTTTTTTTACCCCAGACGCGGCCAGTCAAGCGCCAAAGGGGCACATTTTTCTTAAGCTTTGTGATGTTTACAAAAGACAAATGAATTTGTGTAGATAATGTAATCACGTCTGACTTTTTAGCAGATTAACACATAAATATTTGCCTTTTGGAAACATCAGAGAACACTGGACAACAGTTTCAATTCTGGAAGTAATTGTTCAATTCTGGGGTGCAGCGTCAGCGATAGAGGTAGCGAAATGGAGGAAAAACAAGGACTGTACAAAAATTAGTAAATGACTCAAATACACAGTTTCACTGCAGGTACCTACTCCATGTTACCAAAAACTAGCCAAAAAAATTTCGAGTATGGTTAGTGGCGAAAAAAAAAAAAGCAATTTATTCCAGATGTTTTGACCAGCCCAATTCTTTTGTATTGTATAATCTTGTTGAGTGACTTTACTCCAAAGTGGAGTCATTTTCAAAAGGAGATGTGTTTTGTGAAATGTTAGAGCCTAAATGACTGGGAAATGGGGCAGAGGTTGAAAAAAGTCCTTTTAAATAAGATCCAGATTTTTTTAGGTCAGAAAAATATTTCTCCTCAAAAGCTCTTTGTAAGTGCTTAAACTGGGACACAAAATCAAACATCACAGTATTTATTGACAATGTACCTTAACATCAATATTGTCAGGATGACTATCGGTCGATTTGCAATAATTAACCACAAAATGTGGGTGAAGGTAAATCCTAGAATAAGTAAAACAAGATAATATGAATGCTATATCCTGATTCCAACATCTAAATCCAAATCCAAATCCAAATCCAAAATCAGATGAAATATTTTCAATTCTCATGTTTACATATACAGTATATTGTATACAACGTTCAGCCCTATAATAGGAATTACAGTAAAAATGGATCTTTAGCTTCCTCCTCTTAAATGACCTGTCTATATATTAGTTTTTATGGTTAACAGCCAACTCTGCTATATCCAAGCTTTATATAATTACATTTGTTGTCCTACAGCCACATCACAGCTGCACTAAATTACTGTTAATGCCGTGGAGGAGCTTTAATATGGATGAAGTCACAGGCAATTCATTGCATTTGTCAATGAGGTTAGAGCTAACGGTGTTTGTTCATATAAAATAGTCGAGTGAAGCGTGAGAGGATGCAAACGCTGTTAAACCAATGATAGGAGCTCAGGAAGAGGCGCCTGACTGAATCTTAAAGTTAAATCGAAATACTCTTTTGTTAAAGTACTAGGAGATATACCATAATGGGCTTCTTGATGGCCTCCTGAATCTCCATGCGCTTTCGAGCGATGGTCTGATCCAGTTTCCTCTCAAATGCCAAGAGATCCATGTAGGCCTGGGACTCCGGCACCAGGTCTCGGATCTAGCGGCACGACATCGGGATTAAGGGAATGCTGGTAATTCAAACCATACTGGATCAATCTAAAGTATGATTCAGGAACTCCAAAACTTTCTTACCCTCTGTGGTAGAACCTTGTCAGCCATCTTGCGTCTTTTTGCCCTAAAATAGCAAAAATACCAAGATGATTTTATGATCTTCTGCCAGAAAATTAGAAAGAAAAAACACACACAAACATGAAATGCCACAATAACAATAACAAAACATATTTTTGTCTTAATTACACCCGAGCACATGAATTAACTTTTTCAGACAGTCGTTAACTAAATTAAACCGACTGAAACAAGGTTAAGAGAAAGATTCTAAATCATCAGTGGAAAGTTACCAGTGGTAGAACATCTTGTTGTTTCCTCCCCTGAACGAGAACCTCAGGCTCCCTGTTATCGTTGCTACAGACTTCATAAAAGCTGTTTTGTTTTCTTTAATGAAATTAAGATTCCCCCTCATCATTATGGCTATATTTAACTGAGCTGACTTCAGGAAGCTGCCTCTCGCCCTGTGGCTCAGTCATCCTCCTATACTGACGATGTCATTATAAACCTTTAAAGACAAGAGCATCATTGTGCCAGAGACTGTCAACACTGTCACATCAAAACAAGCCACATTTATGAGCATGGCGTCACTAAACAGTCTGAAGTCACAAATACCCACTGGTGTGTGTTGCTTTGTAAGCAAAGGCGGGTCATGAGATACTTTGATCCTCGTGCCTGTGTGACCCGAGCTGTGCTTTTAACGGCACAGTAACCTTCTCAAACAGGCTGCGGAGAGCGAAAATATATTATGAGCGGAGAGGTGTCGCAAAATTGTTAAGGAAATCCTTCTTCCAGACGTTTTGTTCTGGGTTGTTCTTAAAATAATCCTGTCTGCATAAACCAGTGTTGTGAATGAGGAATAACACCATTTTCATTAAGTCAAATTCAGTTGGACCAGATGTAAAAGAGAAGAGTGTTTGTAAAGCTTTTAAAGAGTAATCTCAGGCCATATTTAAAGCTTTCTGGTTAACATGACTAAATGTGTAGATGGGCCATCAGATTATGTTGCAAATCTATGACTTTTAAAAGAAGTGTATTTAAAGTAAGGGATATTCCTTAGATTGTTGACATAATTATTTTCCTTTTCATGAAACTCATTAAAATTTCTGATGACCTGTTCAATGTGCAATTTCAGTCAGTCAAAGTCAGAAAATAAAGCATTTGGATTCTAAGATTTAATAAGCAGGCACAAATTCTGCTGGAAATGTGATGTTCAAAAACTATTCAATCCATCGATAAACTGGTAAGTGAGTTTATTTATGAGACAGTCACAATCTAGTCAGTGCGAGCACTGATCCAGAGCCAGGCTTTCTTGATCAGTCCACCGTGGCGTTATTCCCATCCCTCGCACTTCCCCACAGCTTACCCTCGTCTCAGGCCTCCCAGTGCCTCTTGTTGCTGCTGCTGCTGCTGCTGTTGATGCTGATGAAGGAAACGTTTCCTTGAGGCGTCCATGCTGGGAGGCCCCATCCCTTGCCGCATGGCCAAGTTTCCACCACCGTAAGATGGACCAGGCAGCTGACCCCCCATTGATGCCAAGGGGCCGCCCGTTCGGTTGGATGGCATCCCTGAGCGCTACAGAAAAGAAGGGAAACAGTTTTAATGTTGTGTATTAATCGGGTTTCTGTGTTTTAGCACTCATTATATCTATATAATTTAATTGTGCCCAGTCTTTTTTTAATTTGAGGTTTTTCTTTGGTAATTTTCTTCCTATGGTACTGGTTGACAAAAAATGGGTTTGTACTCCCAAACCAATGTTGACTTTTATTTATTGAATCAGAATTACAGACATAAAAATTACAAAAGGATATCAAGATGGAACATAGAAACTGTTTTTTTTAATTCAATGATGGACATTAATGCTCATGCTTGTCTTTAAAAGTTAATACCATTTGCTACCATTTGCCACTTTTGCTGCTACCTTGGTTCTGCTCAGAGCTTTCTGGGTGTATGTAAAAATAGCAAAGTGCAAAGAAATTCAGGACGTTTTTGTTACACTGAGCATAAAAAAAGACATGAGGCAGTGAATAGAACCCTTTGGTGTAGATGTGCAGTATTTATAACAGCTAGTTTGGACTGCAAATGTTTCATTTTACTTGCCTCACAAGGCGTGTATATTTTTAACCGTTTCGCAATACATGTGGATTTGCAGATGGTGTGAAAGCTGCGACGAAAATGCAGCTTTAGTTCTGACAAAAGGTGGTGATGATAACTTTTTCATTAAGGTAACTGACAGGGCAGCCACGTGTTTCACTTTTACACATGCACACGTAAGCCTGACTTTATTAAAACAGCCAAATACTAGAAGTTAGACAGTGATCCATCACTAGAAACGCCACAGTGAACACCGATCTGCTGGCGGCAGCAACGGAATTGCATAGCTTTTTCAAATGCGGAAGTTGTGTCCACACCTTGATATGTTTAAGATCGACAAAGTTTGAGGTGAATTTTACTTTCCATTGTCAGGTGATCAAGAATATTTTGGGACTTTTTGAACCAAAGTTTGTAACGGTGTTTGATTCTAAAAGCACCCCGAGGAAAGTTCGTGAAGCCACAGTAAAACGATGACACATTACGTTCCTCGCACTTTTCGCTCCGTATTCAACAAGTGGAATTTCACCAGAAGAAAACCAACCTGGGGGTACTGGGGAGCGTTGTTCATGCTTCGGGGGTATCCGATCGGAGGCTGGTGAGGCATGCCTGCCATCCTCAAGCCCGCAGCGTGCCCCACACTCATGGGGAGCATGTTAAGATTCATCGGCGGCGGACCCGTGAAGCTTCTTGAAGCCATCTTCTACATCCACAAGTGGTTTCAAAAGTGGCGGAAACTTCTACCAAATTTCGGTTGACCCGCGAGCCTGGCTAGCTACTAAATGAACGTCACCGACACGAAAGCGAGTGTCGCTGACTATCTGGTTTCAATGCGCTCGGGTTCTGGTTTGACAGCAAGCGTTCTGTCAACAAAAAGCTAGCTAATGTTAGCTCGTTTTCTACCGCTTCGAGTTCCGGGATTTGCTTCTGCCTACAAGCGCTTGTTTTCCGGACGCCGAGTGGCGGCTGTTGTTTGTCAGCCCCCTCCTCTTGCTCTCACGTCCTAGCCTCACTGACTATAAGCTGTCTCACCACGAGTTTAATAAAACACATGATACCGCCCGCAGACAAAGTGAGTGTCTAAAGAGACACCAAGTACTCGTCGTCAGTCTGTTAACTGCCTACACGCGCCAAATGCTGCCTCCACAGACATCAGAAATATCCCGTAAAACACATCACCGCACTTTGACGGGACTGAGAACAAGTTTATGTTCTAGCTTTAGGTATTAAAGTGAGATATTTGGGGCCACTATGCGTGATGTACATTCATCTTCCCAATTTATAGTTTTCATCTGACACACATTTTCTATATCAAAACTGCCTAGCTGTGATGGAAACACACTGTAAACTTGAATATACGTCAGATGCGTACAGCAGGATTGGAGCTCAGATGTCGGAGTTTGGTAAGAGCACGTGAATGCAGCATAACTGTCAGTTCAAAGAACTGTGTTGTAATTTACTAACAGCTTCCACTGTTGGTCTTTGTTCGTCTTAACTGAAGTTTCTGGGCAGGGTTGCTGAAGGTTTTGCTCTGCAAACAAACCCTATGTTGTGTTCGATGTTAACACAAGACACAGCGGTAGGTAACAAATCATTTATTATGCTAGACAGATGAAACAAACTGAGCCATGATAGCAGCAATTCAACTATTGGAATATTTACACACACCAAGGATACGTGTGACCCTTTACAATGTAAACACATGATACGAAGACAATTTTTTGAATGCTAGAAAACAAGCCGATCAATCCACCAAAAATGAAACAAAACAAACCTGCTTTCTGCAGCAAATACCTGTTTGTACAATTAAAGGTTCATTGACTGAACAATTAAAAAAAAAAACAAGTTTCCACAGGTGAATGAAACTGAGTCACTTCTTCCTCACACACACACTGTAATTCAACTGAAGAACTATGAACCTGACAGTGAATGTGGAAATAAAAAGACAAACCATTTCTCATGATTGTCTTTGACATTATTATTATTTCTTTTTCAAGATTGGGATTTTTAAATGTGAGGATATATAAGTACACCTAATGGCTACTCATTTTTGTATTTTAAAGAAACAGCATACTGTATGTGCACACTTTCGCTACTCACACAGCTGCCTGTGCTTGGCAGCTGCATGAATTACACACGTATATCTGTACAGTGAAATCATTTATGGTGATATTATTTTGGACTCCAGCAAAAACTTATGAAACAAAAATTAAACTACATAAAAAGAAAAAAAAAAAGTGTTCTTGCAATGATTTTTTAAAAAGGAAAATAACCTGTCAAGTATACAGCGGGAGGTCTGGACTGCTTCTGCAGAGCAGCAAAACACCATGAATGTCACCTATAACATCAGCGTCCATTGATCTCACAACATAAAAGAACCGAGGGTGAAGCATTCATTGGCCTTCCCGTGTGCATGTGCTCGGGTGGATGTGGCTGAGTGAGTTACTGAGGGAACGCCTCGTCTTTCATCAGCATGCGCGGGCTTTCCTGGTTGTCCATGCGGCGTCTGGGACCCATCACGTCTGTGGGAATATACAGGCGGCTGGACGTTACCAGACCATGACAATGTGTTAAAGGCATAACGGAGGAGACACGTATTCAAAGCAATGCAATTAAATGTGGCATCCATTTGACTGCAACCCTGTGCACCAGCAACAATGCATGTCTATTGTCTGTCGTTTGTCCAGTTTTGGGGTCAAGATCTTGGCATTATTAACCTTAACCCCCCCCCGTAGAATTTGGTGATGATCCATGCAGTAGATTGAGTTTTCTTCACAATCATACAATCAGAAAGGAGCAAAAAAAACAACACGCTGCTCGTGCTTACACCAGCGTTTTAAAACTAGTCTACTACATGGTGCACATTGGTAAGTTCTAAAATTGGAGTAATTCAACCATACATGTTTTGACCAGACATGGATTCCAAGGGAGAGGAGGAGGTTTTCTGCGTAGAAGACCTGGTCTGTCAGAATGAGTTTTTTTTTGAGGCAGTCGGTGGATTGCAGAACGAAAGCAGAAATCTTAAGCCAAGATGTTATGTTACTTCATATTTTGGCCATGACGAGGTCAAAAAATGATTTTTGTCTGAGCAACAAAGTGATTGTTACCAGATGTAACTTAAATTTGGTATGTTCGTGCTGTTATTTCTTCCCAGCTGTGTTTACACAACATACAACAACAATCTAATATACTAGCTGTGCAAATTGAGGTTAAAGTTTTGAGCTCATAATGTGATATTTTGCATATACTCTAGTATCATGGTATATTTTGTGATACCGTATGAATTCTTGAAAATACTATACGAATTTTAAGTCAAATGTTTACAAGCAGATTCATATCCTTGACAGCTAGTGGCTAGTCTTTAGCCACTTGACTCATACGCTCCAATGTAACATAAGCAAAGACAAGTACATACTGCGGAATAAACACAAAGGTCAGAAATATATATTGCTACGTTATTCCATTGTAATGGATCATGAATCTGTACTGTGAGAGAAAAAGTACTGGGAGGACACAGGCCAGATGTCAGGTTTTATGATCTCTGAATACTTTTTTTTCATTTGGATTTTAACAAGATATTTCCTATAACTTTTTTTCACTATTCAAAAAAAAAAAAAAAGTGCAGTAAAACTGAGATACAGGTGGCATCTAAAGTCTGTAGACTTTATAGTGTTGTTAGTGTGTGTGAATGCCTCAGAAACACACATGCCCCTCATGTATTAGGACCACAGACTGTATTTAAAGATGGACACCATGAGAGCTCCTAACTGTCAGCTATACTGTCTTCAGCGTAGCTCCCAAGTCCCTCCGCCTCTGCCTCCATTATTTTAGACAGGAATTGGGTCAAACAAAAAAACTCACGTCCACCTCGTATAAACGTCCCATAAATGGTTTCTGTTATTTTGGGCAGCTCTTATCAGGTTTTTCAAAGACAACGTTGTGCAACAAGACACATCTTCAGTGATGAACCATAGATGGCAATGCTGATACCGCAGATATTTTTGCTCCATTTTGGTACAATGACAGGAAGTGGCGACACCATGGGTTGTTCAAACAAACTGAAAGATGTCAAGAATTTTCTCCACTTACTGTTCTTATGTTTGAATGATTTGGATCTTCTGGGAGAGTTTGGATTCTGAAGTGGAGAAAGATAATGTTTTTTGTTTTTTTTTTTTTAAACAGACACATTACAAATAATTACTAAAATTCCAAACGCATAACGGTGTCAGTAAACTGTAAGATATTACTTGTCAGGCTTAAATGAAAATAAAGAGTACCTTATCAGATTTCCTTTTCTTGGCTGGAAAAAAAACCCATAAAATTTCAGATTAAAGTAATTTCATATTTGTTCAACTTCATTCTGTCGCAGAAATATACATTCAGTATCCAGACACGGAGGTAAGAACTGGTACCTTTCTTTTCAGCGCCATAAGACCAGTCATTATCATTGACGTCATCATTATCCTCTTGGTCACTCTCAGACTTGTTGTTAGTGTTGTTACCCGTGACGATCCTGTAACAGAGGGGAGCATAACACACACACACATACACACAGGCATGACTCAGAATGACCCAAAATCATCAACTGGATGATTAATCAAATATGTTCTGAAATAAAAAATAAAGACTTGTAAATGTTTTGTATCACTTGTTTTGAGGAATACATAGTAAGGGAGCTTGATTACACAACTATATGTAGCTGGAAAAGATGCTTTCTGTATTTTATATGTGCCCTCTCGTATGCGTTGCCTTTTTTAATCATCACACACAGCGAAAGGATTCATTTTAATGACCTTAGTAGGCAAATGCAGAGATGTGTCCCGGTACACCATACTGTCAGAATGACATTTAGAGACGCAAACTTGACCCGAGTTTGCGTCTTACCTGCGGTTGGCTATGCGGCTGCTGTTGCGTCCCATTCCCAGACATTTCTCCAGGTGCGGGGCAAAGCGTGAGGCGGCGATGCTTCGGCTGCAGTTGGGACATACACACTCCTTGTTTTTCCACTGGTTGTACACCTGGCCAAAGACGTCCAACCCCGGCTGGTCCACAATTTCTGAGAACGCAAAGCAGACAATTAGCTGTTTAGATTCCTAGCGGTTAGATGGACCAGCCAAAACACCGAACCCGATGACGGCTTACATCTGTAAGACTTGCATCTGGACTGCATCTAGGCAAGGGATTCAGGTAGTTTTTGACGTATTCGAGTGCAACGCTTGGCCGCTCGACAAGTTTAAAAAAAAAAAAAAAGATTCATTGTCAATGTGATTAAAAAAATACATACACGTTATTCGGTGGGTGAAAAGTAGTTTGCAAGTGAGCAGTGGAGATGAAACAGGTAACTGAAAGTAAGGGATAACTAGCTGAACTGATTAGCTAATTGGAAAGAGTAAAAACTGAAGATAGACTGAGGAATTTTAAGGTGAAAATGGTCGGATTCGGGACTGGCTATTAGGGGGGTAATGGGAAACCTTTCTGGGGCTCCTGGAGACCAACACTACTCATGTTCATGCTAATATACGTTTGTTATTTTTCACTTCTGATAAAGAAGCGGAAGCAGAGGAAAAAGAGGGAGCTGGCAAGGGCATTAGCAAAATGAATGTAATGACCAAGTAAGCTCAGTGAGCGAGTGGACGGGCCAACTCCACAGTTAGGTATTGTAGATGGAGGCGTAGCATGTCTCACAGAAGATTTCAGGAGCCACTGATCTACAGGCCTTATTTTGGACAGTAATGGAGGTGTGTGCCCGCCTGAGGTGAAAGCACTGACAGGTACTGGCTTTCCACTCACCAAAGTCCCTCATGCTCTCTTGGTCCGTGTCATCCAGGAAAAAATAGCCCTGCTTGACGGCCCGATGGACATCGAAGCAGAGACCCAGGCACGCATCCTCCACCAGGTCAGACAGGATGTCCTGAGCTAGGCCCTGGCGGGGAAGAGTCAGAATGGAGGGGGGAAACGAGCAGACACAAGTCAAACCACTGCCTGCAGATGTCATGTGCATTTCCAAAGCCACACACGCCGTTGGAACACCGTACTGTACCTCCAGCTTGCTGTTGTCCAGGCTGGACATTGAAACCTCCTCCATTTTCATTTGCCAGAACTACCAGATGAGCCGACGCTGCTGTGGTCATGCTGTAGCGCAGCAAACATGGGCCAAAACAGGGCTTCGGCGGGAGGGAAGCAGACAGCGAACAGCGCCCAACAAACCCCGATTTCAGCCCAGAATGTAAATCAGTGGCAGGCACTTGGCGCATCGGACGTGATGCGGCTACTCACAACTGCACGTTGAACGCTGCCGGGGAGCCGCTTCCCACCTTCACGACCTGCGAATAACACAAAACAGGGAGAGTCGGTGACGGCGCCGCACATGACGGCTGTCTCGGCTGTCGGAGCTGTGCTGTCTGAGGGGAGTAGCTTAGCCCAAACCTCTGGGAAGAAAACAAAGAGCGTGGCTGTGCACAGGCTGGAGCGTGCCGAGGACTTACAGGAGAGGCGGCACACGACACCGCCAGGTCCGCCGCGGCTCAAGCTAGGAGACAAACGGGTTAAATGTATCGGGCTGGGCTGACTAAACACAGCGGCGCACTGCTGGGACACGAGTGAGCGGCTGGAGAATTACGTTTGACTACAGCGAGGCTCGTCTGCGAGCCCGCTGCCGCTACCGCTGCTGCCGCAGCACTGCGGCTGTCCGCCTCCCAGCCGCACGTACGGACCGTCCAGGAGACTGAAACAGCCCCCCCGTGTCCCCGTGCAGAGTCCAGAACCGCGGAATACTCCAATCACGGCTGAGCAAATCGCTAATTGTGTTTATTTACCTATTTCGGGAGGCATCCATCTTTACATCTCAGCGCTCAGACAGGAACAATCGATCGCCGAACAGGTTTCCAGCCGAGCGCTTCCTCTGCGGCACCGCCGGGGCTTCTTGTTTTTTTTAAACTGATCTCATCCAGGCAGAATGAGACTGCGTGTGTTAGCCCGATGAACTTAATCTTAAAAGAGCTCGATTGCACGCCTTATTGTCTGCACTTCATCTTATGGTGTTCGGTGATATCAGGGAAAGTTGCTAAAACACCTTAAAAATGGAATTGCAACTGGAAAAGTAAATGAAAGTAAATGTAACTCTGTTGGAAGCTACTTATTTAATATACAGTATATAATATCTAATGCTGTACTGTGTGCCTGCATCGTGTATAACATACTGTTCTTAAGTTTGGGGAAATGCGTGTAAAGCAAATAGACCCTATAATTTAAACTACTGTAAAGACCTGTATGAATAGTTAATAAAGCTGGTTTTTCGTGCATCCACTTTGGGTCTTTCACCTTAACATTTCCAGATATCGTGTGTTTCCCAAGTTTGAAACCAGTCTTCTTGTGTGTATTCAAAAACACTTTCAATTAAGAGAGGGGATTAATAACTTTAGAGGCCTATAAGCCTGAGGGCTCTGCACAGTATTTTAGCTGTTCCTAGATTAAAGGTTATAATGTATAATAATTAAGAACAATAATGCAGTATGCAGTGGCTTGCAAAAGTATTCATACCCCTTGAACTTTTCCACATTTTGTCATGTTACGACCACAAACATAAATTTATTTTATTGGAATTTTATGTGAAAGACCAACACAAAGTGGCACACAATTGTGAAGTACAAAGAAAATTATACATGATTTAATTTTTTTCTTTTTACAAATAAAAGACTGAAACGTGCTGTGTGCAAAAGTATTCAGGCCCCCTGAGTCAATACTTCGTGGAACTGCCTTTTGCTGCCATTACAGCTACAAGTCTTTTGGGGTGTGTCTCTACCAGCTTTGCACATCTAGAGACTGAAATTTTTGCCATTCTTTGCAAAACAGCTCAAGCTCAGTCAGATTAGATGGAGAGTGTTTGTGAATGGCAGTTTTCAGATCTTGCCACAGATTCTCGATTGGATTTAGGTCTGGACTTTGACTGGGCCATTCTAACACATGAATATGTTTTGTTTTAAACCATTCCATTGTAGCCCTGGCTTTATGTTTAGGGTCGTTGTCCTGCTGGAAGGTGAACCTCCGCCCCAGTCTCAAGTCTTTTGCAGACTCCAACAGGTTTTCTTCCAAGATTGCCCTGTATTTGGCTCCATCCATAGTCCCATCAACTCTGACCATCTTCCCTCTCCCTGCTGAAGAGAAACATCCCCAGAGCATGATGCTGCCACCACCATGTTTGACAGTGGGGATAGTGTGTTCGAGTGATGTGCAGTGTTAGTTTTCCGCCACACATAGCCTTTTGCATTTAGGCCAAAAAGTTAAATTTTGGTCTCATCTGACCAGAGCACCTTCTTCCACATGTTAGCTGTGTCCCCCACATGGATTCTGGCAAACTGCAAACGGGACTTCTTATGGTTTTCTTTTAACAATGGCTTTCTTCTTGCCACTCTTCCATAAAGGCCAGATGTGTGCAGTGCACGACCAATAGTTGTCCTGTGGACAGATTGCCCCACCTGAGCTGTGGATCTCTGCAGTTCGTCCAGAGTCACTATGGGCCTCTTGGCTGCATCTCTGATCAGTGCTCTCCGTGTTGGGCCTGTAAGTTTAGGTGGACGGCCGTGTCTTGGTACGTTTGCCGTTGTGCCATACTCTTTCCATTTCCGGATGATGGATTGAACAGTGCTCCGTGAGATGTTCAAAGCTTGGGAAATCTTTTTATAGCCTAACCCTGCTTTAAACGTCTGCACAACTTTATCCCTGACCTGTCTGGTGTGTTTCTTGGACTTCATGATGCTGTTCGCTCCCCAATATTCTCTTAACAAACCTCTGAGGCCGTCACAGAACAGCTGTATTTGTACTGAGATTAGATTACACACAGGTTGACTCTATTTAGTCATTACGTCAACATTCGATCATTCAGCAATCATCAGGCAACTTCTGAAGGCAATTGGTTGCACTCAGATAAAAGGGGACTGAATACTTTTGCACACCGCACTTTTCAGTTTTTTATTTGTACAAAAAATTTAAAATCATGTATGATTTTTTTTGTACTTCACAATTGTGGGCCACTTTGTGTTGGTCTTTCACATAACATTCCAATAGAATATGCTTATGTTTGTGGTTGTAACGTGACTAAATGTGGAAAAGTTCAAGGGGTATGAATACTTTTGCAAGCCAATGTATGTATGAATCTATTTTTTCTCATTATTGATCAGCAAAATCTTAATGATTATATTCTGGGGATGGTATCGTATAGGCTAATATGCCGTGGCTTCAGCCTTTTCCCTTTTCAGCTATTGAATGCATCAATATGTAAAAAAAAAAAAAAAATTGTATTTGATCTTAAGAATGAATAAAAACATAAGAAAACTAATTAATCTTTTGCATGAGACAATTGAATGAATAACGTTTTGTTTTTTTTTAGAGTAATCTTCTCTTTCTGGTGTTTGCAAGAAATGAGATGTTAAAGAGTGCAACAATAAAAACGAAAATTAATTCTTTTGCTTTTCCAGTCAAAAAAAAAAAAACACATGATAATCCTTTAAAATATTTTTTAAAATATTTGAATGTAGACAATAATCTTGCCTTGCCTTAAAGGGTGTTTTTCCAGTCAAGAATGTCTACAGAGAAATGCAGGTTCTCAAGGACTTTCATGCACTTCTTCCATCAGCTGATATGCATTAATGGTGCACATTCATTACCACAGTAGGCAGCCTGGGACTTTTGTGGTCCCTAGAGGTTGCTGGTCCTTTAAAACTGCCTGTGGCACGCTGCATAGGAGCCCTGATGGCAACCCTCTAATCCAAGACGGCCTCCAAACAAAGTCAGCCACTCTCATAGTCTCAAATCCAGAGTCCAGCTCAGAATAGAACCTGTTTCTCTGTGTGTCCCATTGTTGTCCATCCCAACACCCTCTAAAACATTGTAAACATGATGTCCTCCATGTCTTCCTCTTCCTCCTCCTGTGAAAGTACAGCTGATGTCAATAAGAGCAAAATGCACATCTGCAAAAGTAAAAAAACACTTTAGTTTTCAAACCTCTTCAGAGTAAGAGTAGTCAGCTTCATTACTGCTGCTGTACTCGATGTCCTCATCTTCTGAATCCTGAGAAGCAAATGTTTTCTTCAGCACATTACACATTTATTGCAAAGTTAACCCAAAACTTTAACCATCAGGGAGGTTTTCATTGTAGCATCATTAATGTGCTTGTAAGTGTACTGTGTTGAAAGTGTTTTGTAAACTCACAGTTGGTATGAACAAGACTTCTTTTCTGTCACGCGCATTCTGTTTACTGACATCAAGGTATTTACGTTTCTGCAAACATAATCAAAGAACATTAACTCCAAAAAAAGATTGACAACAGAAACAAACTGTCATTCGAGCGCTTTTTAAGAGCTTACATTTGGGTTATTTCTCAGATAGGCATCCTGCTCTTCCGGCTTCAATGTCTGAGGAATGTGAAAGGTGACAAACTTTCAGGGGCCGCCCAGTTTTAACTGAATAACTGTAGATTTGTGGGAAGGGGAGGATTCTTTGTACCTGAAACCACTTCTGAAGCTCCATCTGGTACTCCAGAATTTTTTTATTTAATTTCGTTCTGTATGATTCCTTCTCCCGATTGGAGAGGCCCTTCCACTGTTGGCTGACCTTGATGAAGCGCTCTTTGGAGTTTGGGAATTCAGTCTTCAGCCGTTTCATCTGATCTTTAAAGAAAATTAAATTGCAGGCTCTGCAGGTGAGGAAAACATCCGTCACAAACTTGTCTTCAGCTGCGAGTTTTAATCCTGGACCTTGTAAAGACACAGCAGGTGTTTGACAATCAGGCTCACCTTGGTGGCATCTCGGGCTCACCTCGGGTTACTGCACTTTTAATAACCTGCATATCAATGGAAAAAAACCCAAACAGGAAATAAATCCAGCACACAAACGATACAGAACGCCGGAAAAGCAAGCAAATCGTTCGACCATCTTAAAGGGAAGTTGCTTCTCACCTTAGTTATATTAATGCCATGCTTCTCTGAGATCTGGTTCTGCATATCTATGTCCATTTTCTGAGGAAAATAAACACCATGATCCCACGGTCTGTTAGCATCACCATAATGCTGCAGAATATTCTTTGCAACCAACTCACCGTCACATAATCGTTTAGCTTGACTTTGTACTGCTTCTTCAGCTGAAAGAAACAAACATTTCAGTCTTAGTGGACCAGTTTTACATCCCAGAAAATAATTAGAAATGCCATGTAATGCAGTATGTGTGTTTTCAGACCTCTTCGCAGCGTGCTCTGTATTCTTCCTTCTGGATGTCAGTCAAACCTTGCCAGCGCTGGGCCCAGACTTTCTTGTAGGTACATAGTGACACGCCTGTCATGGACCCCGATTGCTCTTTACAGAACAGATTATAGCCACTTCTAAAAACACGCGCACACACACAAACACACACACTGACTTAAATGCATGCACACTTGTTGGCTTGAATTGGTTTAGTTCATTTTCCCAAATATAACACATAACGGATAATCAAAGACTATGAAAAAGTTACTGTATGTCTAGAATTAAGCACTTGGTTCTCCTCCAAGGAAAGCGACAATATTGAGCAATTACCACTTGGAAATACAATGCCCCCTAGTGGACAAGGATGTAAACGTGACAGACCTATTTGTAAAGGTGTGATTTGTCTCAATACAAACCAAAGTGAAAATTTACTGTAACTTTACTCTAACACTTAGAAACTGTGAGAGCATGAATATGAGGATGAGTATGCATCAATCTTTACAGGCAAAGTTCACTAAATGCTTCACTTCACGAGTCTACACAGAGTAAATGTGATAAAGACAATAAAAGAGGTGCAAGCTTCTGATTTACAAACATACAAGCAAAATAATTCAATTACAAATAATGCTGCCACTGTATTTTGTGTGTGTGTGTGTGTGTGTGTGTGTGCTGCTTCCAAAGGAGGCTTCAAGGGCAATATATCTAAACTTCCACTCTGTTTGAAAGAGAGGTCACACATCAGACAGAAGATAATTCAACAAGAATAACATTTCAAACTATCAGTATCAACCCAGAATTTATCTCTCAGTGCATCTTTCTAATTAAATGAGATTATGTGCCCTTCCAAATTATATTTTCATCTGAATTGTATTGGGGCAAACAAAAGAATAAACCCAGCCAACTATACAAACAACGCTGCAGCTCATGACAATCATCACTTGCCTCTGAGGTGTCTTTGGTAAACACCTTTCTTTTCCGTGTGGTCCTTTTCCGTGTGGTCCTTATCCGTGTGGTCCTTTGCCGACGACTGCATTGCTGGTACTGTTCACTGAAAGACAAAAATAAACAAATAAATAAAAACAGCTTGACACTGACTACAAGGGAAATCTGTATCAAATGACATTCTTATATGTTATTAAGTAATATGTATTAATTTACTACCTGAACATATTAATTCTTCTCTTGTATTCTGTCATTGAGAGCTGGTACTTCTCCTCATAGTGCGCCTGGATATAGTCATGAAATCCTCATTAAAAATTTGAGGCCTTAGCAGAACATCTTAAATACTACACAGAGCAATCTGTTGGTGGACAACCATTCAAAGTAAGAAGTCCAGTGAAAAGCTGGGTCACTTTCTCATTAACACCATCAGACTTCTAACAGTGCAGTCGCCTCCTGCTGGCCACTACCGATATACTATTTTCAGACCCAGAAGCTACGTCAACAAAATACATTTTTTAATTGAGCCCAAACGATATGCAATTTTTAGGGCCGATGCAGATATTAGGGATTAAAAAAAGTTATGATATCGATAAATTAGCCGATATACAAAAACTTTTTGCACTAATCCCTCAAATAAAGTTATCAAACATTTCTAACTAACGTGTAACTGAGGCAAAATATTACACTGATTAACAATGAACTTTTTTTGTCTTAAATGATAGCAGGGCACTGAAACAGTAACCTGCACTGGAAATTTAATAGTTACAATTACACATCTCTTTCTTCGCTATCTTTTTTAAAACCATTTTTCAAAGAATTGGCTGATATTGATGACATACAGTATATGCAGATATATTTTTGATCGGCCAATATGGGTCACTTCCACCAACTCCTCCGGGGGGACACCAAGACGTTCCCAAGCCAGCCGAGAGATGTAATCTCTCCAGCGTGTCCTTGGTCTGCCCCGGGGTCTCCTCCCGGATGGGCATGCCCGAAACACCTCCCCAGGGAGACGTCCAGGAGGCATCCTGACCAGATGCCCGAACCACCTCACCTGGCTCCTCTCAACGCGGAGGAGCAGCGGCTCTACTCTGAGCTCCTCCCGGATGTCCGAGCTCCTCACCCTATCTCTAAGTGAGTGGGCTGATAATATGGCCAAATTATATATCGATCGGGCTCTAATTTTCTATGCACAAAACACTGAAAAGAGGCCCTGTGTGTGCAGCAGCCTCTTACTAATCAAACCTTCTTTTCCTCTGAGAGCTCCTTGTACTCCCTCGTGAGCAACCTCAACAACTTCGTGTTTTCCATATTTGGGTTCTTTTCGTGAAAAGTGGCCCAATTCTCCCGCAAAAAGATGGCATTCGGAGGGCTGGGTCTCTTTGGGACCTCCGGGTGGATCTGCAGAAAATAATTACTTGTGCTGTTATTTGACCGCTTTGTTACACACCAATCTTTCCTTCCTTGTGGTGCAGCTACAAAGTGTTGTGCATAGGAATTTATATTTTTTTTAATACCAGTTATATTAATTATCAAATAATGTGCAGTATATTTTCATGATTAATTGATTAAATGGTTGGTCTATAATATGTCCACAAAAAGTGTGAAACAATGCACATCACAATTACCAAAGTCCAAAGTAATATCTTTACTTTGTGTTTGGCATGGGTTGTTCAACCGCAATCCTAATCCAAATCCTGTGGATTTTCATTTACATTTCATAAATGACAGGGGAAGAAAGAAAGGAAAGCAGCAAATTCTTTTATTTAAGACAATGGAACCGGCAAACCCCTCATGGGATAATCACATTTTAATAATTAAAAATCACTGGCAATACTGTCAATGGCCGGATAAGTCTATGCCGTGCCTACCTTCCTTTGGGTGCAAGGATTGGAAGTGGTTTCTTGAGCTTCATCGATGAGCTCTGTGAGGCTTCGAGTCTTGCGCATCTGAGCAAGAAAAACAAATATTTCACACTAAATTTACCAATAACATTTCTAGGGAAATCTTTAAGGAACAAGTGGTAAATGTACATTAAACTGTAGTGGAAGAAAGTTTTTTTCAAACAAGCTGTCTTTTGAATTTTAGAAACCTCCTATTACAACCAGAGAGTGTGGTAATTATTCTGACACTGTGAGCAGGAAAGTCGTTTACCAAATCTATATCATCTGGAGCTGTTGTCAACATTAAACATCCTACAGATACATCATCCTTAAACACACATAACATGAAAAACATACACTTTACTTGTCACAAATTAAAGTCACATACAAAACCGTGGGGTTGCATTACATAATGCTGCAGTTTAGTGTTGAGAACATACAATAAAATGCGCTAAAAAGTGCTTACAAATTTTAAACATCTCAAATCGAAAGCTTCAGAGTAGACCAAGTTTTGTTGTAAACCAACCTTCTGTAAAATTTTTCCCCACTTCTCCTGGCATGCTTCAGGTGAGAAAGGGGGAAAAGCCACACTTTGCCAGTCCACAGCTTTCAGACATTTGTTATATGCCTGCTGCCTCGCTTGCTCTGGGATGTTGCTTTTCATTGCAACAAGAAGCTTCTGGAGGTTTTCCTTTGTCCAATCTGCAGTCCAAGGAGAAAAGACAATCACTTACTTTTTTAAAGTAATTTTTCGTTTCGTTTTCTGCCGCTTATCCGGGTCCGGGTCACGGGGGCAACAGCCTGAGCAGGGAGATCCAGACGCTCCTCTCCCCAGCCACTTCCACCAACTTCTCCGTGGGGTCACCAAGACGTTCCCAAGCCAGCTGAGAGATATAATCTCTCCAGCGTGTCCTTGGTCTGCCCAAGGATCTCCTCCCGGATGGGTGTGCAGGAGGCATCCTGACCAGATGCCCGAACCACCTCAACTGGCTCTTCTCAACGCGGAAGAGCAGTGGCTCTACTCTGAGCCTCTCCCGGATGTCCGAGCTCCCCACCTTATCTCTAAGGCTGAGCCCAGGCATCCTGAGAAGGAAGCTCATTTCGGCCGCTTTTATTCGCGATCTCATTCTTTCGGTCTCTACCCAGAGCTCATGACCATAGGTGAGAGTTGGGACTGAGGTTAACCTGTAAATTGAGAGATTTGCCTTCTGGCTCAGCTCTCTCTTCACCACAACAGACCGCTTCAGCGTCCGCATCACTGCCGACGTTGCCCCAATCCGTCTGTCTCTATCCACCGCTCGATTTCCCCCTCACTCGTGAACAAGACCCCAAGATACTTGAACTCCCTCACTTGGGGAAGCGACTCTCCCCCGACTTGAAAGTCAGAAACAGCGTCTTACTCGTTAATTTACTCACCAGATTCTTGACTCTCATTTTCACCTCCGATCATTTTTCTAATAAAATGCGTTTCCTGCAGAAGGTTGTAATGTTAGCTGGATGCACAACTTCAGTTCAGCCCACGTGACTCAGAAATTGTTGCTAACGCTATTTATCAACACTTCTGTGGCTTGGTTGACTAAGAAAGCGATATTAAACCAAACAATCTACTTATCAGCTGTAGTTATTACCGAATTCCCACGCTGGAACATGAATAACAGCGGTTTACAACTTCCTGAGTTACTCCAATGGGCGGGTACTCACTGTACGAGTATCCAATCAGAGAGGAGAAAAGAAAAGCGTCATGAACAACAGCCAGAGAGCGGCCAATGGGTTTAATAATTCTTCTTCCTCCCTCTCAGTTTTAAAAGCGAGCGCGCCTCAAATAAGGACGTTGGGGTAACAGCGCGCCATCTACTGGCCAGGAGGATGTTAAGTCAACAGGAATTAATGGCACTAATGGATTTTCTTAAATAAAACGAATAAATCCAAGCTTCATCCTCAACTGTAACTTTTAATTTTCTTCGGTCTTTCACAGTCACTTAGGGGTTAAATATTGATTAATTGTCTAGACTTCCAAGACACAGGTACCAAAGGAAGAAATAATGGATCAATTTTGTGCGATCTCTGTTTCCCTTAACTCTAATTACAAACTGACAACACTCAATGAAACAAAGTTATTCTTTTTGGGGGGAGGTAGTCTTTATTATTTATAGAGAGGTGACAAAAGGACAACAATAGCAGCAAAGATTTGAATAACTCAAACTATTCAGCAGTTTCTCGCTGCATTGGGCTGTCTTCTTTCGCTTTCTTGTTGCTGGCTTTGCTTGCACCATTGCCTTAAAAATAAATTTCTAATTATCAATTTTAATTCAATTCAAATTTATGAGTTTATCTTCTTAAACTGGTTAATAAATGATAACCAAAGTGGCACATGTTAATATTATTACATTCAATCTGCAGTTGCATAGAAAACACTACATTATCCTCTCATGATCATCAATAGGTTCATTTTTGGAGTGTGTATTTGTTTTGTTTGTTTGTTTGTTTGTTTGTTTGTTTGTTTGTTTTGTAAAAACATGTCAACGCTCTTTGAAAATTTCCATCTTTGGTAGTATATATGAAGGATTTACCCGAGTAATTAAAAACTCCTCAGTGATGGTTGACCAAGATAGTTTTAAATATAAAGATTGAAGTTATATCTGAATTTTTCCTTAAAAAACATGAAAAACATGTTTGTGTTCATAGAAGACATTCATATGATCTACATACAAAATAAATATAATCATGTTAAAATAAAATGTTGCAGGCAGCTGTCATGGACAATGTCTACAATGGCATCTGAGATTCATAGTACACATCCTGCCCGGGTTCCTCCTCGAAGGTCACTTTGGCGTCGTCAGCATCCAACTGAAACAGACAGAACCTCTTTAATAGCCACAAATATATCCTGCTCTTCTGTTCATATATTTTTAGTAGTGACTAACATGCAGGTCGAACAATGCAAGGGGAACACTTACACATTTCATTTCCAGTTCAGTGAAGAGTCGGCCAGTCATAAACATGCGAAGAGGGATGGTGAGGATGAGTATGAAAGGTAGCGCGAGGGATACTGGACTGGACTTTACAACCCACAAAACTGCAAGGAACACAATCTGGATGGCTGTGAACAAGTGCATTCGTCCTGTGCTCACCTGTAGCCAACACGTTAAAAATATCAGTCACATATCTTTTGGCTTGTGCTGTGAATAGCAGCAAAAATGTGATATAGTATAGATTTATATTTTTCTGCACCAATACTGGTATATATTATCAGCAGGCCTAACACGTTCCATGTGCATATTATGTAATTTTATCAATCACATCATGACATCACATCAAATCAATAAATCACGTTTATCATCTCTTGAATGCTTTTCTAAAGCTCTTCGGTTACCATGATGTCATGCGACTCTTACTCTGGTGGCGTATGGTTCATCAGGGTGGTATTTCTTAGGGATGAGCAGAAGCAGGATACGATCCCACAGCTGGATGCCGTTGAGAGAGGTAACCCCCATGTAGAGGAAGATCCCAAACAGGGCCGACATGGGAATCATCTTTAGGATGGGTTCCATCAGAATGGACAGACCTCGAAGCAGACAGACGTTCAGATGAAGTACAGACACAGAAAGTTGTAGCAAAGACACATTAAGAGTGGGTGATTAGTCAGCACCTACCGACCAGCAATGCCACCAGAATGCCGCTGATCCTCTGTTCCATCACCTTCTCAATCACAGGTTTTGGTCCTTTGCTCATGACAGTGAGGGCGTTCGCGTGGGTAACAGATCGCACCGTGGCAGCACTGAGCCACGGCATGCCGAATATCGCACTGAGCCCTCCCATGCCCACTAAAACCAGCAGGTCAAAGTGGAACCCGGAGCCTTTAACCATCTTCCTCTCAGGTTTACTTATAATCAGACTGCAACCGGGTGCAACATATGTGAATTGAGTTTGGTTAAGGTGGAAAATGTTGTCGATGTTGTTGACTTACGTTGTGATCTGAGACTCCAGAAAGATGAGAATGAAGACAAGCAAGGCCGGGACACAGCATGCAAACATCAGCCACACTGGGAAAGGTTCGTGCTCTCCAAAGGGGTTGATGAGCCAGCCTCTTTTGGCTGGGTTGGACACCATCAGACCTTTGGGAACCACTAATTTCTATAGAGAAAAATCCACCACTTTTAGTAAATCTTAAAACATAGGTTCATATGCATTAAACAAAAGTCAGGTTTTCATATACAGTAGTTGCTGTGATGACATACAAAGGAACTGTTCTCTAATGATTTTTCAAGTGATGTTTGACAAAAGTCCAGTCTGGAGTAGGGTTTTGCAGTGTCTCTTTGAAATAATATTACTAACATTCAGATCCATATCAAGATACACACTATATCTCACAATATGTCTCTTCAACAGCTCCTCATGAATGCTGCAATGGGCAACAAAATCCAATGTCAGAGCATTTCTGAACATACTGATATTGACACTGCAACAATATTGTAAGGATGACTATACTTCGACAAATGATATTTTTGTGATAATAATCTATATTATTTTGGATAAATAATCAATCTAATGACTGAAGTGGCTGAAGGCAAATTCTAAACTGGGTGGAACTTTCTGATAAGTTCAGAAAATTACTTAATTTCACTGTCATGCTGCCTTAACCACGAAGACAAGACTTTCTCAGATGAAATATTCTGAAATCATGACAAAAATATATAATGTATGGTCAATACTACTCAGTCCTAATCTGGAGATGAGATGAGCCCTTATTGAGTGTAACATTCCTAATTTGTGTTTCTGTGTTGAGCTGCAGTGATTTGGACAACTAAAGCCTCATACTAAATTTATGTCATTTATATTAACACTGGTACTTGGAATTATCTTTGCTTACCTGAGTCGTGTTCTACAAACACCAATAAAACTGCCCTAGACCAGCCTGAACCGGTTGGTGTCGGCCTAAGGGGGCTGAGGTCAGCCAGAATTTGACACCAATGAAAATTAATCTATGACATCTGAAGACAGGGCGGAGCATCACCAAAAAAAGGTGTTGATGACACCATTGTTTCCGGAGAAAGTTTCGTTTCTTTTCTAAAAAGTAGGCAGGTTTTTTGCGTAAAGTTGTGGAAACGCAAGTGAATAAAAAATGGTGTATCGCATTCTGGTTCAACAGCCTTGGGGTTATGATCTTTCTTAACCCTTTTTTGAGCCTTTTGAGATACCAATATTTACTACGGCGAAGGTAAGCGTTGGACCATATATTTTTTCTCTTCAGTGAGAGCCCATACTTGTGCTACCTGGTGTATTGCCAGCTGTCCAAAATCCATAATATTACGACTTCCACTGTATAAGTTTCAGTGATCCTACTGACACCTGGTTATTTATTACAAATTTCAGCTGAAATACGCATGAGCTGAGCACATTAACTCAGAAGCTGAGGCTCATAAGCAAACCTGAGTGTAGGTATCCTCGATGTTGTAGTCCACGACAATCATGAGGAAAATGGATATAGGCACTCCAAAGTCGCCAATTAAACGCCTGACCTGATATTCAAAAATAACACAAACAAACAAAACAAATCAGCAGTTTATTTTGATATATTAAAGCTGTCCACAGTGGCAGACGACGCACCTTTCCTGGAAGGAAGGTGCCATTCTTGAACTGTCGCAGGAAGAAAGCGATAAAGAAGCAGCCTAACATGAGGCACATGGACAGCAGGGCGGTGTTGGGGTAAGATGACTTAATCGTGTTGACGATAATCGTTGTGTTGCCAGTCATGTTGTCATACAAGAGCGTCTGTTCCACCCGTGGGTGCCAGGGATCCTCTGCAGATGAATTCAGATGATCGTAGTTCAGAATCAGAGGATGGGATTTAAATATCTAAAGAGATGTGAGATGAGATGAAGAAACATTAGAGGAGCAGCACCGTTATCAAGATTTTGAATGAATGAGATTTAATTCCTGGATGGATGAAATGTGTGAAATGGGGCCAAAGATGGTTTTACCCTCCCGAGCTTGGCAAAGGTTTCATAGATGAAGATGAGGGAGATGAGGATGGAGAAGATTTCTTGGGTGAAGCGAGAGATGAAACGCACCAGGAAGCTGCCCTCGAAGGCCACGATGACCAACACGATGAAAACCAGCCACACTCCAACCCACACTCTCCCCACAATGTACTCAATGCCCTGAGACTGGCAGAACTGAACAAAGGGAACAGGAGATGAGCTGAGTTCGGTGGGAAAAAAAGTAGGCAGTTCATCAAGTGCTTTAACTCACAGCGAAAAAGGCCTCCTCAAACACCAGCAGAGGGCCGGAGAAACCAATCACCAGGACGGGCTGAGCTGCGACGAAACAGAAGATGATCCCCTGAATGCTGGTGGAGATGAGGAGCTCTGGCACGCCCATCATATTGTCCACCTTATCGGCTGCAGATGACAGAAAAGTATTATTATAAGATCTATCAATTACAACAGCGACATTGAGTCTCACAAAAGCACACGCACCCAGCAGTCCTCCAAAAGTGATGGCAGGAGACAAGGCGGCGAAGTAAATGAAGATGACAGCAGCAAGCACCTGGGCATTAAGAGCATCTGTGATGTCACTCTTGTAGTGCTGGTAGCGCCGCTTTATGTCTCGAATCATCCCACCAAATGGTCGGCCAGTACGGGCCAGGGGGTCTTCGGACGGAAGCCCTGTAGAGATGGAGACTGGGGGAAGGGAACAATGTCAATCAAACTGCATTTTGTGTGACAGTTTTGGGTGTGTTTTGGCAGCACTCACCCCTGCGAGGCTTTGAGTCCAGGCTGGTTTGGGGACTGGAGGCCTGCAGCCTGTCCTGGAGCAGCTTCTTCTGGAAGCTGATAATGGGGGCGAGCATCGATTCGTTCTGGATCTCGGTGGGTGGGATGACGATGCTGCAGTCCATGAAGTCGGCCACACCATCCATCAGCTCACGGGCGGTCTTCGCCTGAAATGCTGCCCGATTGAAGACCTGGGATGGAAATTGTGGAGGGGTTTAGACCGCAGGTGTGAGGAAGAATTGGACGTACCCATTTCAAAAAATTCTAACGAACTCTTCTGTGACGTTTATGGTGGTACTGAAAAACAATTGAAAAATTGATGTGAAAGATCAAAAAGATGTTTCATAAAAATAAAAGAACATGCAAACACAGAAAGACCCATAACTCAGCCAAAAATTGAACCCAAGACCTTCTTGCTGTGAGTGCCAACCCATTTTAACTTCAATTACATATGAAGTTCAATATAAAGGGTCACGTTTAATGAAATGTTTGTGATGTTGTCATGTTAAGTGAATGAAAAAAATAAATAATAGACAAGAAAAAAAATGATTCAACGAATTTAAAATACATTTTTTTAATGTACTTTAAATAATAAATACTTATTTGTGTAAAGGTTCTTAACTTAAGTAATAATTTAAACAATATACATACAACAAGGTTTATGTAAAATCCTGCACTAATTTCACCAAATCAGTTATTCAAATGACACAGCATGTTTGGATTGAATGTGGCCCATCGCATCAAACTTCAGTTAAAAGAGATGCAATTCTCAATTGTGATTTAATTACACATTTTGGGTCATTTCTGGGTCAATTCTTAATATTATTTTCATTCTTTAACTTGCACTCAATTGTTACTTGAAAAATGATTCAGTATCATTATGACTTTTGTACTGATGTTTATTGCATTGATTAAAAGC
>KV751339.1:5095086-5105445 GCA_001698575.1 Mola mola
AACAGTTCCCATTGCAGCAAGAACAAGGAAAGACAACTGATGTCAATAACGTATGACAATCTTAAAGGAGCTCCAATGGCGACTGTATAATGTGTGAATGTCTTTTCACTTACAGCCCTGAGCAATGTGTCAGAGGACGCTGAATATTAAATCCCTCACTGTATGTTCCTTTTGATAAGTCAGCAGTAATGGAAAATACCTGTGGCACGTAGCAGAGGTGTCGTTCATCCTTCAAAACAGTAAACGAGACAAACAGTCCGAGGCGGGAATGTTTCACAGCTTTAGCACTCTCTTATCTGTGTGTTATTACAGTAATCCTTGCACTGTATGTTGCCACTATTGGAGATTTTACCTGAGATATGCATTTGCTTGTGCATGGCTGCACACATGTGTACATGTAGATAAGACCATGTGCATTCCTACAGGCGTCTGATGGAATTACATAATATTAGAATAACACAATAAAAAACAATGAAAAGACCACACGTCTTGTTTTCTCTGTGTGGACATCAAAGAATACCTGTGTACACATGCCACAGTGGTAAAAGTCAGTCTTGGAGAAATATGTATGTATCTTGCAGCCGTGACATTTACCGCAAAAGTTTGACCAAACCCATGAATGACTGGAAGTAAAGAGTTGTCAAAAAAGTTTTGTACTTAAATTATAACTGAAAAATGGCCCGTGTGTTAGCGTTGTCAGACTATTACCATTGATGTATTGTCTAAGGTATAGTTTAATCTTGCGGCTGGTTCAGAACTTTAACCATTTACATGTTGTAGTGTGTAACGGTTGGCCATATTTAATGTCATCATGCTATATCATGTCGTTATACAGAATATTTCTAGGATATATTTGGAATGATCTTACCTTGTAGGCAATTTTTGACCTACTATCTTGCCAATGTACAGTACAGAACATTGGGCCTCAGTCACCAATATCTTGTTAAGTTCTTCTTAACTGATAAGACTATAGGTCCGTGTGCAACTGAAATCTCAGGTCCACAGTATGTGAGACGCTTAACAAAATGTAAAGTTTTTTAATTTTTCTTTTTTGTTACGGGTTTTTTTTAGATAATTAATATCACATTGTAAAAGTCATATAATTTCAAAACCTTTATTTACTATGGTCAGGTTAGTTGCTGTCACTCCCTTGAGTGGGTCAGAACAGGTATCATTTCTTTGTGGCAGCTGTTGGGGCAAGTGGTTACACAATGTTTCACTGCACTGTCATGCAAGACACAGTAGCTCCTGATTATCTCACAAACACAGAATGACAGAATATTGACCCTCAGAGGCTCCAACACCAGCAGCCCAGCCTTCGCTCACTTGGACAGCTGCAAGATAAAAAGCTGTCCAGGGGCACACCGATGCTATCAGCCATCCACATCTGGCTCGCACAAGAGGTTGTCCTACTGAAGAGGACCGCTCCCTGACTCCCAACTACACCCAGCAAGGGGCCACAAGTAGATGTTCTTGTTTACAAAAATGAAAAGGCAACACTTTTACATAAGGGTACATTACTATCATCAGTCAATGCAGCAATAAGCATTGATTAACGGTCAATGAATGTGCCGAATAATCATATGCTAATGGTGTTCATGTTAACTATTATATTAATTCATTCAGTTTCAACAGTTGAAAACCATAAACCATACAATTAAGGGTCATTTAAGAGATTCATCTTTTCAACTTTACAAGGAGGGTCACAAAGAGCATCAACGAATGGTTAATTCATGCTAATAAATGCGTTACTGTCATTATAATCATGCCACAATGATTGTATGTGTAAAAAGAGTAATGGTGAAGCTCTATCAGATACAGACTGAAGAGAGATTTCTATGGTGGATATAAACACTTGAAGTGAACACATATATTGGAACTTTACTATAAACTTATAAACTCTAAACCAAAAGAAAAACATTCACTCATTCACTTCACAACAGGGACATTATTGGGTGCAGAGACAGTCATTATGTGCTGACTGAAGATACGAAACAACCCCAAAGTTCTGTCCTTCTTCCCAGATTGTCGTCTGTGAACAGCAGAGGGAGGCATTGTTTCAGTCATCAGTGGCAACTCTTCACTCTCATCCACAGCTTTCGCAAGATGCATTTTTTTAAAAATCAGACAAAAAATGTATTAATTAAAACTCTAAAACGATATTAATATTAATCATATTACCATATAAATTATGTGAATCAAGTCTAATAATATGAGTATGTGGAATTATTGGTTAATGGAAAAACTGTGTTTTTAAAGGTGTCATTTTTGTCTTTTGACCTGTGCAAAATAAATCCTAAAATAGAGATAAAATAATGAATCAGTGACTGAGAGAAAGAATCAACAGATTAATTTACATATCTATCTTACATAATTTAACCTAATGATATGATATAAGATAGTAAAACACTCACAAATAGATTTTTCTGCGTTGAGTTTTTTATTTTAAACACATTGAAAACAGTATACTGAATACAATTTCATATTTTTTACTTAAGTAACATTTTATATACAGTACTTTTTACTTGTAGCAGTATATCTTTATGGCATTCGATCAGTCTCAAAATTATTAAATGTATTTCTGATGCACACACAAACATTTCTTATTTTAGACACATACAATTATACAACAAATATATGTGTCTGACATGATTAGCAATTTTCTTCAAAAGCATATTTTTGTTGTGACATTTATACACAAACTTTTGAATCTGCATTTGCAAATTGCTTGTGGTTGCTGAACTTCACTGTATTTGTGTGTATTTGACAATTTTCAAACGCCTGGATCTACAAATGTATCTTGCCAACAGGGATTCTCTGCAGTAAAAATATATTTTTGTGGAGAGAGTCAATTACATCTCAATCCCAAAATCCATTTGCGAATCCTTCTGTGTGCATTTGTGAATTTTGACACTGATTTGACTCAATATATTTTTTACAGTGTATTTTTTTGTAATCTTATTTGAGAAAAGCCCCATTTTGAGTCTTTTCCAGGAAAAAGAAGTGGAAAAACCCCAACATTTGGAGTCAGAATATACACACTGTGTGTATATGGTAAGACTTCATGGTCCAATACACAGTGTGCAGGGTAACACGTGAGAGAAGAACTTTACTGCAAAAAAAGGAGCATAGAGCAAATGTGTTATTAATAACACCAAGTGAAGAGAGAACCACTTTTTACTAAAAGATAAAAAAAACAGGCAGCTTCATGGGATCCATTTGTCACCATAATTCTTTGGACTCATTGATATTATCTAAATAAATGTTAATATATACGTAAATGTTTTTGAAACATATTCATTTTACTAGATATCTACTGAAAAGATACAACATAAAGTAGAACTCAAACCGTCCTGGATCTGTGTGATCTATGGGTCCACCAGGTTGTTTTCTGTTTGTACTGGGTTGATATTGGACCAAACTATGTGCCTCTGAATGAATAATGGCCTACATTGACAATCACCAGCCCGAGGCTCATTTTTTACCCCCATGTGTTAAACTGAACTGTGTCTGCTCTTACTCGGATCAAAGCAAATGACTGTTAGGCCCTTTGAAAAGAAAGTCCCTTCGATGCCTGCTGCACATCAGTGCATCAACAATGTTACAAAAAAACTTGGAGATCAATACTTTTACTGTTGATGCAGCGGGGACGAGCAGCTACGTTCTATAAATACACATGTAGATGACAGTGAATATCATCAAGAGCACAAATAAATGCCTTAACCGAGGACTCTCCGACACTCTACTGTAGCTTCTTTAACAGGCGAGACGTGATTCATTTGTTCATCAACATTGGGATTGAAGATTGATTTGTCATATCGTAAAGAGGAAAATCAGGTTTTAGTTTTCTGTGCTACAGATAAAACTAACCTCAAGGCTAAATAACCATAATTAATCACATCACAGAAACAATCCTTTGATGGGAATGGAGAATGCAGAAAGAAAAATGATCCATTTACTTCTACAGTATAAATACTGCTCAGTTGATGGGTACCAGTGATGTTTCTGGAAGGTTGTAATTACCCACTACACAGTCTTCCTGTTCTGAGTCATGCGGGGATCAGGACATTTTCCTTGTTTGATCTAACCAGCAGTTAACTGGGGCATCCAGTGGGCTGCAACCCTGGGCACCAGCAGCAACATTTGTCTCTGTCCTTCAGTGTTTCCATTCTGCCACTAGACGTGCCAAGATTTAACTGACTTGAACTCTTGACTACATCTATTCCCCTCTGATATTTGGTAACGATCCGTGATCCTCCACATGGCTACACCATTATTTTGCTTGTGATTCTTTAATCAGATTCTTAACATTTCCTTGAATCAACAGCAAAATATTCCTCTCGTCTTTTGGCTTTGAGAGCTATTGACCAGGGAATAGAGAGGTGTATGCATGCCCAGGAAAGAGAATGAAAAGGGGGCAGACGCATCCAATCAATACAGCACAGATGAGGGTGTCCCATGAGAAGAACTGGGGTTTGTTGCCATCTGCTCTGTTCCCCGTGGCAAAAACAAACCCATGACATTAAGGATATCTGGAGCAACTCACCAGCCCAAATCTCCACTGCACATGATGACGCCACATTGTTGAGCTTGTTTACCAAATGCACGACATAACAGGAGTGATATCACTCAGAGGCCAGTTATCGTGTTAGTGCCCCCAGAGTCATAAAAGGGCTTCCTCGGCTCGTCATATGATGCCCCTCCATCTATTAGAGTACATTAGAAGGAAGCCTTGCAAGGACGCCGTGGATAAGGGGGTGGTTGTGATGGTTTGTGCTGGTTGTGCTTCTTCCAATACATTTCATATGTTGAAGGTGAATGAAACATTACTGAGCTGGAGATATGATCACTGAATATAAAGGTGGGGTGTGAGAAAACATGGATTCACAAGAGTGACGCAGATGTGGATATATGCTAACACCCACACACCCCTTTTTTTTGCAGGATCAGCCACCTGGAAAAGAATCCGTTTCTCGGAACCTGAGATGGGACAGTGAACGCCTCCTAGACCACCCATTCTCAGTGCACTCACTGGTGACAGATGGCCTTTGTGTGTGTCGGCTGCTTGCATCTGAGTGAATCTAACTAAAGCACATATTGCTTTATTTTCGCATTCACATTTCAATGAAATGTCCGCATTTTATTTTCTTGTCTATTGTCGCATGTGGTCCGTTAGGATGGTTTAGATTGATGTTCATCCATCCATCCATCCATTTTCTAACTCTTATCCTGTTAGGGGTCGCGGGGGGAGGGGGGCGGCGGAAAAAAACTGGACAAATTCAAATTCAAATTTTAGCTTGCCAGGCTGAAGATGCTCAACAGAAGTGACTCTACAACGACTCTAACTTCACAGACTACAAAGAAAACGTATTATTTAGTCATGTAACCTTTTACGTCACTATTGTCTGCTTACGGAAGAGACCCATCATGTTTCCCTGATGAAATGGTTGTATTTTAGGGTTTGATGTTATTGCTAGTCATCATTGCATCCTCTCGCCATCAAAAAGCACCGTTTTTTTCTGGCTAAATAAGCAGCGTTACTAGTTTGTCCCATATAAATGACTAAAATGGATTTTCTCTTTCTCTCCCTTTGTGTTCATGCATTATTTATCCACCCATAGCAGCTCAGCTTCCTCTCTCCCCTGCCCCCACGTCCCAAACTGCTCTCGGTCCTTTTATGGCCTGTGTAACTCACTGTGTCACCCTGATTGTACAGGTAGAAAAGGCTGTAAGGGTCTGTACAGAGGACTGAGCACCAGGTTTGAGAGAGTACTTAAAGATTTTGGCAGGTATGATTTTTGTGAAGCCATATACAGTATAATCAGTAACATTAGTGAATGCAAAGAGCATAAATATGGACGGTTAAAATGAGGATAGCATTTAAAATGCGATGCTAAAACAAGTAGGACTTTGTCATAAGTTGCCTTACATCGAAGAAATTACAGGAGGACTCTGACATTTTCAGCCGAAGCCCTATTTCCTGGTCTTTCAGGCTCTAAAAGTTCAAATTCAAATTCAGATTTTTGAAAATGACTCCTGTATGGAGTTTTTGTCACTAGAACCATTTAGCTTGTCAAGGCTATACGATACAACGGCACAGGGCAAGTCAAAATTAAACTGCGCCAAAACTAACTACGTTCAAAATGTAACTGCAAGTGTCTGGTAACACGGAGTAGATACGTACAGTGAAACACCAGTGTGTTCTTGACTCAATAACTCTAAAGATACTGCATAAAACACATGTTTGTTGATAGATAGACAGAGAGATAGAGATGACTTTATTAATCCCCATAGGGAAATTAATTGATTCACCAAGATTGTTCTGGTACAGGACTACTGGACATATAACACTATAAAGGTATAGAAGTGTGAAATTGAATAAAAATAAAAGTAGAAAAATATACACAGTATTGGCAGTTGTAGAATTCTAGCAGTGTGTACAGAAGTTGTGCAGAGTGCAGAGTTTAGTGCAGGTAGGAGGAGGTGAATGATTTAACCAGATAAAGTGTCTAGTGTCTAATAACAGAGGTGTTGAAAAGTCTGATTGCACTGGGGAGGAACGACATCCTGTATCGTTGCTTGTAGCAGTGGGGTTGGATCATTCTGTTGCTGAACTGCTCCTCAGAATGTTCACAGTTTCACGGAGAGGATGGGAGGTGTTCTCCATGATGGCCGGCAGTTTGGTCGGCATCCTCTGTTTCACCACCTCCTCCAAGGTGGCTAACCGAGAGCCGACAACTGAACCTGCTTTCCTAGTTTATTCAGTCTGTTGGCGTCCTTTGCCTTGATGCCTGTACAAAAAATACAAACGTATTTGTACACATTTATCCCAAAGCCAAGACTATTTAGCAGATTACCGCAGCGTGGAATAAGTACTTCCTACACTTGTTTAAAACTTCAGACAACTGTGTCCCTTCTGCCAATGACTGGTCATGTCTGGGGAGCACCGGATTGACGAGGACCTAATAACCCAAAGCAAAAAGAATGAAATGCTCTTTAGATAAAGGAAAAGGAGAGCCATCTCTTCAGTGGTTGAGCTGTACTGCAACAATCACAGTGTGCACCAATATATGACAGAGATAGTCATGTGTCATATTTTTATTTCTTTTTTCTTTTTGCCGCAGGGGAATTCTATGTGCCAGCACTGTGCGCAGAACTCATAAAGAACCTTTATCAATCTTTTGAATCAACCTGCCACGCTCTATAGAACACAGTGAACATGTATGGCCATGATCTAAAGAACAAGGCGTTATCCACCCGTCCTCCGTGTCGAATCTTATTCATGAAAACACCAGTGTAATTCTGACTCCACTGCATCTCCAACAAATAAATGATACCAAAAGGGTGGAAAATGACTGGTATGACTGTTAGAAACACAACAGTGCCGTTGCCTGACGGTGCACGAGTGTTGAAATTTTGGGGTTAGAAATTTCTGAACTGATTTGAACTCCCATAGTGTAATTTTGACAAATTAGGATGTAAGTGGTGTTCATTCAGTGTTATTTGACAGAGCTGATTCCATCATTGTTACTGCGCTCCACCCACGCACCAATACACATGTCAGTTAAAGACAGTCTAACAAACCAACCAACGCTTATACAGTGTTTCAGATTAGAGACTGAACATAAACACCTAAAAATGTTGATATCAAATCCGTGGAAGTCAATTCAACACTGGACATTTTGGTGGGCAGGTTACTGGGAGTACTGGGTCGAGGGATTCATAGGTAGTAACATCAGACTCCGATGAAAAAGTTGCTTTGCAGATTTGCAGATTGTTGGCAGCTGCAAGTGTGTAACTTATACATCTCAGGTTTCTGAACTGGATGTCTGCACTGCCAGCACTGCCAGGCTGTAAACCAAGGTCAGTGTGGTACTTCAGGGAGACAAAAGAGTTTGACAGGGTGCAACATTGACTCAGTAGTCTTGGTTGGCGTCAGGCTTTGACTCAGCTGCTCTATAAACCAAATCCTATGTGATAAAAAAAAAGTTCTGGTCGTCGGTGTGTCTGACTCAGCAACAAGACCCCAGAGAATGAAACTGGTAAAGAGAGAGCAAGCTCGCGTGTGTGCGCAGTGGGCGTGGAGAGGGAGATAACTTGTTCTCCCCTGAAGCCCTTGAGCTGAGCGCGTCCGACACATGAGCCAGAGAAAAGCGCACGGAGGCGAACATCCGATGGGTCGACCCCAGCGACTTTCCTCACTGTCCTGACTCGGTTTTCCGTCTGCGGGCGGAGCTCCTGGACTGGCTGAGTTCGCATCACACCTGCCAGCGTCTGGCTACTTGTTTTTTTGTTTCCAGATATAAACTCAGAAGGAGACGTCCACGGGAACGCGGCGATGCCAGCCGAGTTGATTTCGCTTCGAAGCCTCTGAAAGCCGCATCCTGCTGCGCTGCATCCGAGCCGAGCTGATCTGTCTGGGAGGGGATACACCATGAAATCCGCCTTTATAGCAGTGTTGCTTGGAGTGGTGAGTGGCTCTTAAAATAAAATCAACATATGCGTAAAACTCCACTCGGATAAATCGCTCCAGTGCCGCAGAAATGCGCACCCACAAAGCGCAATAAAGCGTTTGTGAGAAACTTTCCAAAGGTGCCATCGACAGGTATTTGAAAAAAATCCTACGCTTACAAAATTTCCCTTACCTCATTTCACTTTAGGATATAAAAGGGTTGTTTTTTTGTTTTTTTTTTTTATCCCTTTTTTGTATTTGCTGCTTATTTGCTGCACCTGTCCTGCCTTCACTCTGCGTGGAGCAGAGCGCATGTATGCGCAGCAGCCATTCATGTTGTCATACTTTACATCAGCTCCTCTGGCTCAATGTGTACTTCACCCTTCTCAGTTACAACAGGACAAAGTCTCGGTGGTCTCTGCAGAGGAGCTCACTACTGAACTGATGGGGGCTTTTGTGCATTTAGTGAATTTTCCCCTCCATTAGCAGAAAACAAGAGCAGGAGGCTTCAGAGGATACATGATAACTCCCGGGAGCTCTTAATCTCCCTGATTTATCTCTGATTCCTTTGAGGCCGTGCAGGCCCAGGAAGGAAATAGTTTTTTATCCAACAGGACATGGTCAGTCATGGCTGCAGGCTCCTTCAGAAACAACCCTGTGTCACTACTACATGACAACTGCTCCCACTGATGGCGCAGCCAATGTCCCTTTCCTCCTGCTACCTCACATCACCCTCTTCTTCCTCTTGGTCTTCCTCTCATCTCATTAAGAAATGGTGGTTCAGGGTTGTTTGGGAGGCCGCAGCACTTCAGGCTCCATGCCTGGATTTAAATTAAGCTCGGCTTAAAGGAAGGCTGGTATAGTGGAATTCTAATGGTTTAACAAGCGCTGACAGCTGAGGTCCAGAGGTTAAGTGCCTCCAACTGAAAACTGACCGGCGCATTAGTCAGATTGGCTGGAGCTCTGAAGTTATGTGTCCTGCTCCTGAACGGCTCACTTCTTGCTTTAGCTTCAGGCAGTTCCACTGACAAACGCTGACGATCGTGAGCATCATTTTCTTTCATTTACATTAATTGAACAAAGCAGTCATTAGTGATGCACTTGAATCTCCCTGTTTCAGTTTCTGAGATGTTTCGGTGTTGCACCCACACCTGGAGCTACAGGGTCAAAGAAGGAAAAAAAAAAAAGTACAAACGTAAACGCTCGGAGTCATTTCAGAAATGTCAGTCAGGAATTCTGGAGCAGGTTTGTTCACATGTGAGGTCGTTAATGCGTGTGTTTAAGCGTAGCCTGTGCGTGCCGACGGCTGTGTGCACTATAGAAGGTGGCAGCTCAGGGGAGACAGGAGAGGCAAGTGGTGTGTGTGAGTGTGTGCGTGCGCAGTGACAGAGCTGATTGAAGTCTAATTGAGTGCTTGTTGCAAAAGGTGTGTGCTTGTGCGTATGTGAGGTAGGGAGTGCGCTGCTGTGACAAAAGGGAGAAACGTCAGCGCGTTTCACTTCATCATGTCAGCACAATTGTATTTTCGTGGAACACATGTTGATACAGCATGAAGACCGTCGTGCATATTCACTGTGTAACTGTAAGAACCTTAAACCAAAGCAGATTTTGTTATCAAATTAAAACATAAAAAAACAGCAATGGTTAAGATCAATGTGTCATGCAGGCCTTTAGAGATGTAGACAGATTTTAAAATGGTCTGATTATCATAATCATTTTTTTTTTTTTAAATCTGACTGCCAACAAAAATAAACTTGCAGCATGTTGTCTGCAAAGTAAGGATGATATTTGATCTTTATCACTTCAACTTATGTTTACTTCAGCTGTTTTCCAGTTTCTAGTAAAGTTGAGACTGTTGAATTGTAGGGGTGTAAGGGATGAGTAATGAATAATTATGACTAATTAAT
>KV751339.1:5108096-5118462 GCA_001698575.1 Mola mola
GGACACCAGAGGTGAAAGGGGCCGTCAAGCTGAAGAAGGAGACTTACAGGTCATGGTTGGCCTGTGGGACTCCTGAGGCAGCAGACAGCTACCGGCAGGCCAAGCCATCTGCGGCTCGGGGGGTCACTGAGACAAAAACCCGGGTGTGAGAGGAGTTTGGTGAGGCCATGGAACAAAACTTCCAGTCGGCGCCCAAGACATTCTGGCAAACTGTTGGGCAGCTCAGGAGGGGAAAGCGGAACCTCGTCCACAGTGGGGGAGGGGAGTTGCTAACCTCAACTGAGTCTATAGTTCAGCGGTGGAAGGAATACTGGGAAGATCTCCTCAATCCCATCAACACGCATTCCGAGGAGGAGGCAGAGCCGGAGGACTTTGGGCTGGGCTCTCTCATCACTGGGGTCGAGGTCGCTGGGGCTGTCAAACAACTCCACAGCGGCAGCGCCCCGGGGGTGGATGAGATTCGTCCCGAGCTCCTCAAGGCTCTGGATGTTGTAGAGCTGTCATGGTTGACACGCCTCTGCAACATTGCGTGGACATCGGGGACTGTGCCTTTGGAGTGGCAGACAGGTGTGGTGGTTCCCCTTTTCAAGAAGGGGGACCAGAGGGTGTGTTCCAAATACCAAGGGATCACACTCCTCAGCCTCCCTGGGAAGGTCTACTCCAGGGTGCTGGAGAGGAGAGTCCGGCTGCTAGTTGAACCTCGGATTCAAGAGGAGCAATGTGGTTTTCGTCCTGGCCGTGGAACACTGGACCAGCTCTATACCCTCGCGAGGGTACTGGAGGGGGCATGGGAGTTTGCCCAACCAGTCCACATGTGTTTTGTGGATCTGGAGAAGGCTTATGACCGTGTCCCTCAAAGTGTCCTGTGGGGGGTGCTCCGGGAGCATGGGGTAGATGGCCTTTTGTAACGGGTCATTCGATCCCTGTATTGTTGGAGCCAGAGCTCGGATCGCATTGCCGGCGGTAAGTCAGATCCGTTCCCAGTCGGTGTTGGTGTCCGCCAAGGCTGCCCTTTGTCACCGGTTCTGTTCATAATTTTTATGGACAGAATTTCTAGGTGCAGCCAAGCGGCGGAGGGAGTCAAGTTTGGTGGCCTCCGGATTCCATCTCTGTTATTTGCAGATGACGTGGTCCTGTTGGCCTCATCGAACAGTGACCACCAGCTCTCACTGGGACGGTTTGCAGCTGAGTGTCAAGCGGCGGGGATGAGAATCAGCACCTCTAAATCTGAGGCCATGGTTCTCAAAAGAGTGGATTGCCCACTTTGGGTCAGGAGAGAGTCGCTTCCCCAAGTGGAGGAGTTCAACGGTTTTCTACAAAAACCGCTGTTATTTATGTTCCGGTGTGGAAATTCGGTAATAACTAGAGCTGATAATTCGATTGTTTGGTTTAATATCGCTTTCTTAGTCAATTTCCTGTTAACCGAACTTTAACCAAGCCACAGAAGTGTTGAGAAATAGTGTTAGCAACAATTTCCGAGTCACGTGGGCTGTACTGAAGTTGTGCATCCAGCTAACATTACAACCTTCTGCAGGAAACGCATTTTATTAGAAAAATGGTCAAAGGTCAAAATGAGAGTCAAGAATCTGGTGAGTAAATTAAACGAGTAAGACGCTGTTTCTGTCTTTCAACTCGGGGGGGAGTCGCTTCCCCCAGTGGAGGAGTTCAAGTATCTCGGGGTCTTGTTCACGAGTGAGGGGAAAATGGAGCAGGAGATTGACAGACGGATTGGAGCAGCGCCAGCAGTGATGCGGACGCTGAAGCGGTCTGTTGTGGTGAAGAGAGAGCTGAGCCAGAAGGCAAAGCTTTCACTTTACAGGCCAATCTACGTCCCAACTCTCACCTATGGTCATGGACTCTGGGTAGTGACCGAAAGAATGATATCGCGAATACAAGTGGCCGAAATGAGCTTCCTTCGCAGGGTGGCTGGGTTCAGCCTTAGAGATAGGGTGAGGAGCTCTGACATCCGGGAGAGGCTCAGAGTAGAGCCGCTGCCCTTCCATGTTGAGAGGAACCAGTTGAGGTGGTTCGGGCATCTGGTCAGGATGCCTCCTGGACGTCTCCCTGGGGAGGTGTTTCGGGTATGCCCATCCGGGAGGAGACCTCGGGGCAGACAAGGACACGCTGGAGAGATTATATCTCTCAGCTGGCTTGGTAACGTCTTGGTGTCCGCCTGGAGGAGTTGGTGGAGGTGGCCGGGGAGAGGAGCATCTGGATCTCCCTGCTCAGGCTGTTGCCCCTGCGACCCGGACCCGGATAAGCGGCAGAAAACGAAACGAAACGAAACGAAATTTTGAAAAAAAAAAAAAAAAAAGATCATTTTGTGCAGTAAAATCAAACCTTTTGTCCTGACTCGAAGGGAAGCACTGATTTTGCGGTTTCAACATAAATATGAGGGGTTGCAATGTGATTAAAGGGATGAGAAATTAAAATCTGCTCCACAGAGTGTTGTTTATGTTGCCAGTGTAAGATTCTGGAAACCACTTTCAGGCTTCTGGAAACAAACAAAACAAAACAAAAACAAAACATTGCTATGATTTTATCTAAAGCAATCAATAACATCATTTTTTGAATCTTTAGGATGCTGCTCAATGGAAATATTACTTTGCTTGTCCTACAATGAGTGATCTCGCTGTGTGCTTGGCAGGTTGGGGCCCTGGCCAATAAGGAGGACTGTTTGACAGGCCAGTATACACGCAGCGGCGTGTGTTGTGCACAATGCCAGCCCGGCGAGGGTGTCTTAAAACCATGTGGAGATACACAGACTGTCTGCACCCCCTGCCTTGACAGTGAGTAACAGAAGTACTGTAACTGCATGATTGTCATGTACTAACACACAATTTATGATGTGAGTATGCATGCAAAACCAATCGCTCAGACACACACCAAAGCAAGGGTGTGTTTGAACATTGATGAGCAAGTTGTGCTGACTCCAGGCCTTGATGCAGAGATAGTGACACATACAGTATATCATGTCCCTGACATCACTTCTGTGTTTGATGTACTGACTAGTGATAGGGATTTAGTGTTCAAATAAAAACGAAAGCATAAAAGATTATAAGCACTGCATTCTCTCTCTTAGTTTTGCCCACCTCATACAAATCACCCACTGTGCCAGGAGAACACAAGTAGTTCAAATAGCAGTCTAACTCCTTTTGGATCACCTGTAAAACAACAAGCAACAACAGTGTGCAAGATTGTAAATTACAAAAATGTTTCCACCGAGTTTGAGACAGGGTCCAAAAGTATGTTTCAAGCCCATAAAATTAAAACTGAAGTATGATTGTTTCTGTAGTTTTTGGCAAACACTTTGTTTTAATATGACATTTATAGTTTATGGGGTGGGGTGGTGTGGGGGGGGTGGATGACAGCAGTTGTATTAATTGAAGTTAGCACTTTATTGATGACTCGAGGACTGTTTAAGGAAACAACAGAGATGAATGTTAAATGAATTAACTCTGACTTCAGGAACATAAAGCAGATGATAATGACTGTAACAAGTAAAAAGTCCTACCTTATGCACTAAAGTACTAAAGAAAGTACAACAGAGGTTAATGGCAATGTCATTAGTTCTGTATTGAATAAATATTTTGACCTGATGATCAGCTCATCATATTTATTAAGAATTTGTCTAGAGGGAGACATAAATGACTGGACCTCTTTAAGGTTTCACCTTTAATCTAAAAGGCTTTATCACTTCTAAAACACTGATTGGGGGACTCAGGTATTCAACTCCAAGTCCAGTTGGCACTTAAGACTACCATGACCTGGGTAATGTTTGCACAAAATCCCATAGTAATCCATCTAATATTTGTTGTAATATTTGACATTTTGCTTCTAAAGCAAAAATGTAAACCTAACCAAAATCCTTGCATTGCTCAGTGGGTAGAGCGGGTCGTCCTCTGATCATGGAATCAGTGGGTTCGATCCCCAAACTATGCAGTCAATGTGTTCTTGGGCAAGACACCAAATCCCAATTTGCTCCTGGTGATGCGCCATCGATGTGTAAAACGTTTCCACTCCCAACTGAGATGGCACCACTACACTTCCAACTGTATGAGAACATGACAAAGATAAGGCCCTTTAAAAAGCTGGTGGACTTGAAAGTCCATTTACCCCTCTAATGAGGAAATGTTGCGATTTTACATTAGATAAGCCTAGAGGATCATTAAGTTCATCCTCTGTGGGGTTTCAATAACAAATGTAACCCTGATTCAGTGAATATTTGTCTAGACTTTTCAGTCCACGTCCGTGTTGGACTTACACTTATTAATTATATCGTCACTCACATTACTCAATTTTAAGCCTGATATGCTTCTCATTGACCCATTTTGGTGATCACTGACAAAATCCCCGGATCTGAGCCAGCTCGCGTTCGATTGGCAGCCACCAGAGGCTTGCCATGATCTTGCTCCCTCCACCTACACAGGGACAGAAATTGATAGAAATTTTAGACAGAAACCCAAAACAGGAACACAGCATAAACAAATGAGGCACATCTCTTTTTAGGATAGAAAATCCATAAAATGTGGTCTCTCACAAAAATATGTTTCTTCTACACTTCCCCCATTTCAGAATGAATCAGAGAGCTTGATTTTTTCAGATGTCCATCTTGAAATTCGTCTGTGGAATCCTTTGCCTTTTGTTTGTCCTTTCCTGTGTCATTTTGTGTGTTTTCTTGACAAAACATATTTTGGACACCGGACTGTGACTTACGTAGTGTGTGACTTATGTAGTTCAATCTGACAACTACTGCAAGACTCTTGGTCACAAGACAAGAAGTCACACTGCGTGAACTGCACAGTGATCTGACGAATCTGAAAGTTGTGTAGTCCAAACTTGGCATTAGAAGAGGCCACAGTTTTTTAGACTTTGCTGTGTACCAGACATCTGTTTGGATTTGAGAAACGGAAACTAAACTGCTTGAAGCAATTAAATCAGATTTTATGAAACAACTACGTGTTATGTGTTAGAAACCGATCAAAATAAGCAAATAGTTTTTATATTATTGCTGAATGCAAAGAAGTCAACTAGATGCCAGACTGTTCCAGCATTACTGCCCTCCTCATGGCCCTTACCATGTAGGGAGAGAAGCCTTGTCAGGCAGCAAGCCTTTATGAGATGGTCTTTTTGAGAGGACACAAGAGTGGGACCAGCTCCAAATGTTTTTGAGAAAAGAAAAGTGCCGTGAGACATATTTAGAGCCTCAGACAGGTTGTTGTGTCACAGTGATTGAGATAATAAGCAGTGTAGTCTTGGATTTAATAAACGTAACTGTTGGCTAAAGGGCTCAAAGCCATATTTAAAGTCAGCTGAAGTGTTGGGAAAACAAATTTCACACATTCAAGGTTTTTTTGGTAACTCTATCATGTGAGGTGAAAGGCCAGCATGAGCCTGTGGAGGCCGGGGCTGGTGCACAGCCAGTTTCTGCGCTGTTCCCAGGGTTTTCTTTGGATAAATTGTCCAACTATCCTGCACCCAGATGAGGAAGTAGCTGTAAACGGCTCTTGATCAGTAACAAATGGCAAATCATGAGCCAAGGAGCCCTCACAGTGAGAAAATCATTCAGTTTTAAGGTCATGAGAGAAGTCACGAAGAATGTGGACATAGTAAATGATTTATTTGCATTTATGTGGGGTTTCTTTGGATTTGATATATGCTTTTGTAAGTGTGTCTCATTTCGGGAGTTTTCATCTTGATAACACATTTTTCTGGTGATCTTGTCATCATTTTGCATTAAAAAGGTCATATTTTAGGTTCAAAATTAATCTAAGTAATGACACAAGCTACGTTTGTTGCACAATGTGGAGGTTTTCTGGGTGATAATTTTCTGTCTCACTGTACTGGTTCTGCTCAAACTTGAATAAACACAGACACTAGCTTGCTTTAAAAGTGCCATTAAGCCAGCAGGCTCTGCACTGACTCATAGACAAAGAGAAATCCAAGCAGAGAATCACCTATCAGATAACATCGCAACTATATTTTAAGAACACATCAAACATATTGATTAGATCTTAATGCAGGCTCGCGCTTCAATGATATCAGTGGGTTATTTAGTCTCTAACCTGTTGACCCTTCACTAAGCCTGCCGAAAAACAGAGACTAAAACCATTGCATAGGGGCTTGGCACGGCATGTCTGTCAGACTTTGAATTTCTCCATGTTTAAGTGATGCTGTAGTAAGGCTGCTCGTCCATGGAGAGTTTGGATAGTGGGCACTTTATTCAATCTTCGCCAAAATTGAAAAACAATCGCCACCATTTTTTTTTTTCAAGGAACTGCGGGCGTCAGCATCTTTGGCTAACTGAGCTAACCTTAACCAGCATTACAGCCAAAGGGATTTCATTAAATAGCATTTGTAGTGTTGCAGGTAACATAATAAAAGCTAGCACATTCTCAGTGTCATAGCGTTATTTCTCCCAGAGGTGGTCTCAGTATTATATCAGAGTGTAAGCTAATGCTAGCGGCTTCTTCCTGCTGTCCTGGATTGGCGACTGCTCAATTTTCCAACGATTGATCATTCTGAAACAATGAACAGTCCTAGAAATGTCATATTAAACCGAAAGCTAACTTATTGGACGGTCTTATATCCTGAAAACAGACTACTCTAATGACACATGACTCTAAAATTATACACCCTTCCTGGAGTTAATATCTTAGTGTTGTGTTCATGGTCAATTAAGAGCAAAACTCCACAGATTATGCATCATTAAACAAGTTAGCGAAACAAGAAATTGTGGCTAAAGTCTCTATCTAAGCAAAAGGCAGTCCAGACTAGCACCACTGTCTCACACAAAGAGCATTTATTAAGCAGTTAAACCAAAAACACAATATTTTGCATCCAGCTCGCTTGGTCTCAGTGGCACACAGCTACACACAACTTAAGTTTGCAGTTAAACAGACAAAAGGCTCAGATCCATTCGCTTCTCCATGAATATTGCATAAAACGCTGGAGACCACAGGCATAAGGACAGTTTCAGCCGATTTCTGACATTATTATACTCTGAACACACACGCAAGATGACAACACATATGCCTTTTGTAGTAACTATTCAATTTCACAACGCCCGCCCATGCTTTTTCTTTCTTTTTTTAAAATACTCCTTTAAGACACGTATTCACTCTCTCAGAGTGAACGTTGGCCAACCTTTTCATCATCATATATTTTTTTTTAGTCAATAAAAATAAAAACCTTCATTAACATTTATCCATTGACATTAATGATCATCCCTGACCTATAATGTTTTTAAAAATGGTGTCGCCAGTAACCCCAGTCTGTTCAATGCCATTCTGTCCCACGGCTTTTCCTTGCTGGTCCTACTGTGGGACATCTTGCGTGAGACATTTCAAAGGTACTCTTGTTGTTGCCATAATTTCACAAACTGTTCTTCTTTTTCTGTTACTAGCTGTTCTTCTTTTTCAATATTTCACTTCCTCTTCCTTTTCTGGGTATAGTTTTGTTTATGTTCACTGCCATGTTTGTAACGGTAAAGGTATGCACCATCTGCTTGGTGAAGCTTCCGATCTGCTTGCTCTCTTTGGCCACAGCTGATATCCCGATAGAGGCAGCCTGACTTGGAATTGTAAATATAAAACATATTAGATATTTGAGAAAGTTCTGACTTGATTTAGAGCAGTAAAGTTATTTGCACAAATATTTGGTTGCCGGAAGCCCAGGCAATCATTTAGATGGACAAACTGGACCCAAAATCTGGCCTAAAATCATCTTGTGTGTAGGTGTGTCTTACCTCTGAGCAAAAATAGTGTATAGACCTTTTTGACAGTAGCCATTTTAGGCAGGAAAGAATGGGATAAACACAGGCATTAGCGATGATACTAATGAGGTTCTGTTCCACTCAGGTCAACCAGAGTCAGGCGCTGCTCTTGTGCATGTTGGCTCACTGGATCAGCTCTGTCACACTTAATGAAATGCAATTTCATGCTTTGAAAAGGGTCTGTTTTTTTTGGAGAATTTGGCTTTCAGTGCAAAGGGTCTTGTTTGTTCATGAGATAACAGGTTGTTGGCCAATTGAACATATGTTCATGTAAGGCATTTTTTGGACTATTGGGGTTGCTGAATAATGGACCATTGTAGTGATGACTTGGAATGATAGTATTAGGGGAAATTTACCAGACATTCCAGTGAAATCAGTCAAAACATAAGATAATATTATATTTGCCAAAGATCCCTGTTACTCCTCATCCTAAAATTGTCTTTTAATGCTAAAAGTAAAAAAAAACCCAGATAACATATTTTTGAAATACAAGCAAAAAACTTATAAAACAAGATTTATATATGCTACATTGCACATTGTGGCATAAACAGTGTTTGCTTATCATAAATCCTCATTCTTTTATCATTTCTTGTATATAGGTTAGTTTTCATACAAACTATCTGGGAACAGTAAAACATCAGCAGTTTGAAGTCAACTTTTTACCAAACACATAGTCAGTGGTCAGCATTAAGACAGCTAAAATCTTCTAGACAGTGTTGGAATTTCAATAAAAGAACATTAGCTTAAAGTTAGAGTTAAATTTTGTTTACTGCATGCATTATAAATCCCCAATACTTAATATTGTAAATTGCATATGTGCCCTTAATGAAGGACTTGACAGGCATAGCATGTATGCTTACTAAGGCCGTATCAAAAGATGAGTTACTAGACAGTTTAAACAGTAGGACTTTTTTTGACCATATGTTTTGTGAGCCATTTAATTATTGATTATTTTATAAAGAATTGCATACTTAAAATTTAAAAGCTTGTGATAGAAACCACTTACATTTTATGCCTGAAATATTGTTTCAGGCATGTAACTGCAGCGTTCCACTCTAATGGACACAGACATCCATTTGTAAGAGACAGACTGCGGTTCCCAAACAGCATTCAGGCAAATTTATTACACATAGTTAACAGAGGCCTGGCTGACGTGCTGGATAGGACGGCCAGCTGAAACACATGGAGGAGTCTGGATGAATGAACAGATGAGTCGAGATGAAACAGAGCAAGTACAGCTGTGCAGCTGGAATGAGACAAGGTCGACCTCTCGGCCAACAGCTAATGGCTCCTATGCACACGCATACACACACGTACAGACATGTCTGAGAAAATACGCATTTAGAAAGACACAGCAGCAGCCTTAGAAAAACTCCCACACATTCACCCAACATGCACAACTCACTCTGAGTCGGGGATCCTTTTATGGCTGTTGGGAACAAGCTGAAGGATGGAGGGTTAGACTAGAGGGGAAAGCATGCTCAGCAAGGAAAAGACCGCCTGTGCCCCCTCCCGTTCTCCCTTATGCCCTCCTCTCCTTCAGCCCCCCCATCCATGCTGCAGGCTAGCGTTATTAATGTATTGACTTGCATTATTGATGCATGGCATTATGATAATGGCTCTAAGAGCACTCATAGGGAGTCTGGTCTGTTTGAAGAGAGAGAGGGTGTTGCATGAAACAACGGGGTGAGGGTAGACAGGGGTTACATGACTGGACATTAGGTGACCATCAGACCACAAAGGGACGATGGATTGTCCACTTCCCGAAGCACCTAATTAAACAAAAATGTGAAGGATGCACATTTGACACCACCAATTTGGGTCAGAACAGCACAAGCCGATTCATCTTGAATGACACAGTCTCTGCTTTCTTTTTGCCCCTGCGTGTCTTTCCTCATCTCGCTTTCAATCTCTGCATCATCAGAGCGTCCGCCGTCGCTGGTGGCCTTTTGACAAAGGCCAAAACTTGATACAAGACACTGAGCTTCGTCTGATACCACACAGAGTTTTGGTTTAGTCTAGAAATGAAAAAAATACTGATTCGCAACACTTTTATTGTTACAAATTATTTAAGCTGTTTTTAAGCCAAAATCACACACACTCTCTGGTACCAGCATCTTAAATGTAAATGTTTAAAGATTTTATTTGTTTATCATACTTAACATGTTTAGGTTTAGGATTGTTGGTTAGATGAAATAAGGTATTTGAGGACAAAGAGCAAAATAATCAGCATAGTTTCTGCCCTGGTTTACTTTGGGTGAAGAAATTAGAAGAAAGACTATAACAACTGATATCTTGAGTAACGCAGTGTTTTAACATGTATGACATAATAGTTACTTTTATTGATCCTGCTGGTTATGGTCTCAATTAATCAGTTAATTGTTTGATCTTCAAGCAAATACAGAAAAGTTAACATTCAAATTTCTCAGTGAACCCTTCACACCTAAAGATATCAAGTTTATTATAACAAACAGAAGGAGCAAATCATCACAAAAGAGACGTTGGGACTACAGAATACTTACCTTTTTTGCTACAAAAAGTAATCAAAGAATTAAGAAGTTACTGACATAAAGTTGCCGATGATTTTTCTGT
>KV751339.1:5118501-5132268 GCA_001698575.1 Mola mola
TAAGATTCTGTTAACATGGGCTTGACTCAAAATAAATTGAAAGTATATGGAGTTAAGGAAAGGTTATTTGCTCAGTCTATCCCTCTGCCTCCCCCTCTCTCTCTCACACACACACACACACACACACACACACACACACACACACACACACACACACACACACACACCTCTTACAAATAGATCTGTTGCATAATTTAGTGAGCTTCCTAGTTCTCTATCCAGGCGAAACACAATTCCATAAAACATGCAATATTGATTGCATCCTCTGCAGATGTATCTGTCTGTAATCTTTCAGGTATACAAAACACGTAAGATACATGTTGATGGTTGCTGTGTAGGTTTGGTGTTGAAGAGAAAAAAGATTGCTGCTACTTGGGCTTTTTTTTTTTTTTTTCTCAAGATACTCTTCCCCAAAGTGACCTCTAACATAAAATCTGATCTCCCAAATTTGTTCACAGACAAAATTAATGGACCAAAAAACAATTCACAGTTTGCATAAAAGTAAAAAGGCATTTAAGATTAAAATAAGCACCTATATTCTACTAATAAAATATACATATAATTCTTTAAAGCGCAGTTAAAGGAGTTGTTTAGCCATTTTTTGTTGACTGTAAATATAAAATAAAGACACAAGTAGGCTATAAATGTTAAGATAACATATTACAATACATGATTTTGACTGGAAGAGTACAACTCCCAGTTAAATCGAGAAGTACTGTTACGTTCCGTTTATGAGGACCAATAATAGCGGAGCCAGACACGAGCGAACAGTTAAGCTGTTTTAATGAACACTGGAAATTACGCAGGATGAGAGGTGTGTGGAAAATCCAGGTCTTCACACACTCGGCGGAGGAGACGGGAGCCGGCTGACCACGGGGAGGCTGGTGAAGAGCGAAGGGGTGGCAGCTTACACACTGGAGACTGAGACGAAGAAACACAGCGAGGCACATACGGGTAGACCGGAATCATCTGGCGAAGTGGAGGAGTGATGACCGGGGTCTTATGGGGCGGTTGATTACCAGCTAATGGGAATCAGGTGTGCCAGCCACGACTCCTGCCACACCTGCTGAAAAACACCATAAGAGGGAGGGGGGAGTGGAAAGAGGACAACAACAAGAAAAACCCAAAACAAAAACTATAACAAAACCCCAGACCCTGACAAGTATTACATTAACAGAAGATATAACCAGCATGGAGCAGAATAAAATGGAAGTTAGGGAAGAGCAGGAAAAAAAAAAAGTATAACAGGAATATGAGATAAAAGCATGGTAAAAGATCTCCACATTTATATCAGATATGAAAGCCAATATGGATAGAATTCACACATTTGGCCCTTGTGTTATTTTTCTGTAAAAATCCTGTGAAAATAATTTTAAGGTGTTGTTATGTCTTTTTCACCGAAAAGGAGACAGGCTTTTCTCAAAGTATATGAAGTTTTCCTTCTGTAGATTAAAAGAAGTTCACTTACTTTTTCCTTCTTTTCAGGTGAAACCTTCTCAGAAAACCTTAGTCACACAGAGAGATGTCAGCCCTGCACAGTGTGCACAGGTCTGTTTCGCATGACCACGCCCTGCACAGACTCCAATGATGCCACCTGCGTGTGCAACTATGGCTACTACATGAACAAACTGTCACAACGGTGTGAACCCTGCACCAAATGTCCCGAAGGCCAGGGCATGCTGCTCAGCTGTGAGTTTGACCACGATACGGTGTGCGAGGAGTGCAAATGGGAAACGTACTCGGACCAGGAAAGTTCTCGGGAGCCCTGCATCCCCTGCACCTCCTGTGAAGAGGGGGAAATATTAAACCCCTGCACCTCCGTCTCCGACACCGTTTGTCAAGGTAAGACAGTTAGCTCATAGTGACATTGACACCATTGTAATGAATAAGGATTAACAATGTGTCGCCTCTTTTTCCTGTGGTACAGAAATAAAGCAAAAATGTCTGGGACGTGAGAGCTGCGCTAGCAATGTAATTTTGACCTAGAGTTGGCCTAACAGAACCTTGGGATCCCGTTCCAACCCACACATCTGCCGCCCCAGTTGCGAACATGGCTCCGCTATCAATCATCCCCTCCCTGGGGAACTACTTTAAATGATAGAAACTGTCTTTGGGAAAAAAAAATATTTGAGATTTCCGTTTTTTCCCAAGGTCTGCCTGATTTAATCGAGGAGGAGTAGTTGAATTCCAGATGCTTTGCCATCATGCACCAAAAGTTCAAAAGTTCAAAAGTTCAAAAGTTCAGGAGTCGTCTGTCTGTGTACAGTTAGTGGTTTACACATGTAGAGGACCTGAACAGTATCTCACATTTTGATGCCATATGTGAACCCTTGCAGCTATATGGATGTGTAAAGTTAAATTTAAGTCAGGACTAAGAAACCTGAACAAAAGTCTGTTACCTTCAGCTAATCACGCTGATCCATTCCAAAAAGGTTTAACTCATAAGAGAGCCTATAGTGACAGTGTTCGTGTAATTATTGTCATGGCCACATGGGGAGGTCCACTAATTAATGCATCGTGTCATTGGATTAAACAAATGTGACATAACATGTTGCATAGTTATATTAGAATTGTTTAAAGGGGGGTTTTATTTGTTCATTTTTTTGGAAAGTCTGGGCCTCCTTCAGTGCACACGTATAAACTTAGTAGCCATCTTTTTGTCTGACCCAGGCATGAAAGTTTTAAGCACAAAACTCACACTGTTTCTTGAACTTGTGAGTTTCTTACGTGTTGGTGGCTATTTCTACCCTATATCCTAAAACAAACAAACAGAAAAAAAAACAGGATGCAGTTAACTGACAGCATTCACTTACATGTTTTTTTTTTTGGTGCTTTCCCAGAGGGACTAATATTTTTCTGTAGTATTTCAATGCTAAGTTAAGTTCTCTCTCAGCCATATGTGGGTGACAGTAAGAATGGGTAATTACCTCTGAGTTTTCTGCTTTTTTAGCGGACGAAACGAAGAACACCGTAATGTTTTTTGGCAATTTGCAAGTTCACGTGAAAACATGATGCTCTACTGAGAGTAACTCATAAATCCTTCTTGAGATTGTTTTGCTAAGAAAATGGAAAAAGTGCTAATCATCAAGGATGATGATGTTTAAATTAATTTGATCAGAGATTTATTTTTCAGCTATTTTTGCCAACGGCTGTTGAACGACCCTGTCTAAACACTCATGAACTTGTGTGCAGAGCCACTAAAGTTAATGATGGGGTGCGTACCCCGGGGTCAGAATGGCCTGAAAAGAATCCACATGAACACATTCGCTGTCCAGCACTGTACGGACAGTATGATATACTGGACTTCCGTATTGTCAGGCACATAATCAGGCCATGTGAGTGCCGCATTGTAGACACTGTTGGCCCGTCAATCTAAATGCCAGGCTGACGCTCGTCTTATTGTCTTCACAGACTCATCACTTGGACAGATACAAAGACCCCACTCTTCCTGGGTTGAGGGTTTAGAAGAAGGTCATATCTCTGACTGGAGCTCTGAATTTCTTTTATATTGTTGCACCCTGTGGGTATCACCCTCCAAATCGCAGATTCCATATAACTGAAGTCACTGCTCATTCCAATGACCTGATGCCTCACAGATTAAATCAATGCTTTTGTGAAATGACAATGAAAGGAGTCTGTTGATCAGCCATGTAGTCTGTTAGGGCAGCGGTTTGAAGCATGTTGTTATCACAGTGCTGAAGACAGAGTGAGTCTCATATTAAAGGGAGTCTTTGTGCTTCTCCCATGATTCCATTTGGCCTCTGAGGGCTTTCTGTTTCACCCGTGGGGCATCTTGAAGGAACTAGTAAGGCATATTAAAGGTTGAAATGAAATTATTAAAGGTTTGTCCAAATTTATTATTTTGTAACTATCTTCTTCAGTTCTTCAGAGTATTTGTGTGCGTTTAAACTTAAGGTGTGGTCTACGGTTTCTCTTATTTAGAGGCTGAAACGTAACGAACTTTGGCTGCTTGAGCTGAGAAGAAACTGAATAATGTTATCCATGACAAGAGTGTACAATAAAGCACAATTTCCTCAGCCTTGGCCTATTTTGAGGGGAGTTGCAAGTAGATGTATGTCAGTTTGGGTTGCCTGTTTGAAGCCTGCCTTTTCAAAGATCTGTGCTGTCGTCTTTGCTGAGACTGGGCTGTGATATTAATAAAACTGAACATTGCTGCAAAAGGACACGTTCATATTGTGCACATTTTCACAGCTTTATTCTTATTTATCTCTCCAGTCAAAGCAGAAGTGCACAGTGTCATAAATCATTCTCTCGTGTACTGTTTAATGTTTAGTGAGCATGCCTAAGTTGGGCAGTAAACCATTAATTTGTATGGGATTGCAGTTTAACATTGCCAATTACTAATTACAGTAACTCTCCGTTAAAGGTCCAGTCGGTGTGAAATTAGCGACATCTAGTGATGATGTCACTAGATCCCCCTCCAAACTTGGATCAAGCAGAGTTTTGTCAAGTGATAAAGTGTCTTTAGATACGCTTAGAAAGGACAAACTTTCAACAGACTGCTGAAAATAAACTCTGCATACAATTTCTTCTTTGTTGCCTTTTAATGGGTCGATCTTCTTCGTTGGTGGTAGTCCAGCTGATACTATGATATACCAACGTTAAATGCGTTTTTCAGCCTTTTTGTCCCAGGCAACTTGCTCTCCGGGCAAGGGAGACCCGCTTCTATGTATCTATAAAGAGATTACTGTAAAGTTATATTTACACTATGTTTTTGGATTTAAGGTGATTACACATTAATTAGTAACATAACATACATAACATAGTTATAAAGATTATATTTCGTGTTTGCGAATGAATAATTCTAACATCTACACAGTGAACCTTTAATAGTGTCGAAATAATCTTGTTCAGTTACTTGAATGGCTGATATTATTGTGCTCGTTGGAGTGACTGTTGAGGTGCATGTTATTTTGGCATGGAGGACACGATTTCGGCGAGATGGTTTGTTTATTTGCATGTCCTAGTTGCAGTGCCGATGTTAACCCCTGGTAAGATTTCATTCATGAATCAGCTGAGCTGAAGTGTGGGCTAAGATATGAACATGAAAAGTGGTATTATTTAGCGAAAAGGTGCTGTAAACTTGTTCACTGAGGGTGATAGTGCAGCCTTGATTTACTTTTTGTTCTTCAGAAGAAGTGTGATGGGCGGAGTGATGACTCATCTCGTATCAAGATATAAGGATGCAGAGCTCCAATCCAAAAACATCCTTCAGATTACTAACACAGTATACTTTGTGATGAATGTGAAGATGCTGTGACTCCAGGCATTACAGCTCTGTGTTTATGGGCTTGATCATAATGTGTTATTCCTCGGCCTAATCCAATCATATGCTTTTTATTTCTATTCTTTCTACCGAAGCACAGGCGTTATCAGCACTTGTGAATCTGTAGCGACGCCAGACGTCCATGTCCATTAGTGCTGTGGAGTCAGGCGACACAGGCCTGAAGGCTAAACACAGTCAAGAGGGTGGAGGGGTAAGAAACCCATAGAAGGCCACGCCTCGTGAAAAGACATGTCATAACGAGTTATTTGAAGGTGGAGAGGCCAGGGAAAAAAAAATAACTATACTGTAGGTTGTCTATAGATAAAAAGCTCAATTTACTACTGTTATATTTGAGTTTATGCCAGCAGTGACTTTTGAGCATCCCCATTTATGTGGATACAGACATATATTTTATGTGATGTAAATCTAATTTCCTCTGACACTTCCACAGGGGTTTGTCTGTTTTGATTTGTGCCAGGAAAATAAAACTTACTGTTTTCATCCCTCTCTGATAGTAAAACATGCTCATAACGACCACACTTTGTTAGGCTAGAACAACTGAGTGGATGGTCTGAAGGCCAGATGCTTATCTAAAGCAGCATGATATGGCCTCCACTCTGCTGCGGCCGCCAAGCGAGGGCAAGAGGTTGAAGTTCATGAGAGGCTTGTATGTGGCGGCTGTCTATTTTTGGGAAGATCAAGCTGTATCATCTGAGGATTTGTACTGAGCAGTGGCATAACCTCCACAATTCTACCAGTAGCTACATGCACAACACATTTGCCACTTTAAATCTAAAGGAAATCTTGACAATTGGGAAGTTTTGAACATACCAGTAAAAATGTTCAACAACAAGGATAACAAGAATTGACATTGGCATTTTGTTATATTTCTTATGTGGGAAAAGAGGTACAATGTGCTAGTTAACATAAAACTAAATACAAAGTATGGCTAATAGTATGATTGGTTTCAATAATGGCCCTCAAGCCCAGAGCGAGATTATCTGAAAATGCATTATCAATAGGAGTGGCCTGCCCGGTTAATACACTGTGACAAGGCACTTTCATATGAAAGCTAAATGAGCAGCAGGTCAGTTCAGACCAGCAGTTTCTGCCTGTTCTTATCAGACAAAGATTTTGGCAATGACACCTCAATGCCAGTGGGAAAAGGAGACCTTAACTCTTTGACCCCTTTTCTACATGAGATTGCACCCAGGACTGACTCCACACATGTGGGATAACCCATTACCCCTAACTTTGTTTTCTGGCCCCGTGGAAGCAATGGCAATGAGTTTGCAGCACACGTGCAATTATAATATTCATGCACGCACACGCACTAAAAGGAAAACGATAACGCATATGTATGAATCACAAAACACATATGCAGATGGGCACTGATGTTCCCGCTCCTGTGGACAGATTGAAATCAATAAAGTAATAAAATTACTTATTGAACATTACCGATCTGAGACAGCATATGGAAAGATGAAAGACAAGTGGATGTGGTCAAGATGAAGCAAGAAGGGGGATGGGGATAGGGCCGACTGCATTTGGTTATTGAATTGATAGGTGAGTAGGGGCAGGGAGCTGTTTCCTTCCTGAGTTTGGTTGACCTTAATGATTGGCAGGCTGCCCTCCAGAAATCAGAAAGTGTAATTGGCTAACTAGCCCCATGCACAGCACTTGAAACAAGACCACTTTAGCTAAATCAAGAGAAAATGAGAAAAAGGGTGCAGGGATAGAACGATAAAAGCTAAAAAGACAAATTATTTTCTTGATTTGTCACAACTGAGTCATGATTTTTTTACACTTGCTCCATTTTACACCAGGCTAACATGGCACTTAAGCACATAATGTTTGAGGTATGGATGCTTGGTTTCAAAGAGAAGCAGAAGGCTTTTGAGTTTAGGATGCTATTTTTCAAAAACTCATATTTTGCTGACTTGTTAATGTTTTTAGGCTCACTCTTGAATGTCATTAAAAGACAAAGGTTAAAAATACATTACATGTCCATAAAAGTTATATAAAAAGTTGATTTTCCATGTTTTTTTTTTTTTTGTGAACCAATTCAGTAAAGACCATGCCAGAGACAAATATTGTTTATCTGGAGATCCAACCTCACCACTTCAACATACGGAAACTTGCTGGGGCTGCCATAAAGATTGCCAGGCTATGATGAGGCAACCCCTGTAAATGGTGGGTGCTCACGAGATCCTGCGTCTGACAGATAAAGAGACGATGACAAATGAGATCAATGACAAACGGCAAAATGCCATCAACATTTCTGATTTCCTGTGCCTAAAGCATTTACATTTCAATAGCTCCGAAGAACCGCCGATCCCAGTCTGACTAAATAATTCACTGTCTTTGTATAGCACAGTCACTTATTGTGCAGCTATAGCTTGGTCACCACACATCTCCTGTCTTATTTCTCTATGAGTTGGGTCTTATGTCCAAAGCTGGCCTCTTACTTTAACCCTTTAACTCCCTTCCACACACAGTATGGGCATTGTAGTGATGATGATGATGAAGTTTAAAAGCTACCCGCTACTCTTTATCCGCTGTCAAACAAGAATCAACCACTTGTGGCAATGACCTACCATCCTGTAGTCATCTGCCATCCCTCAGGAATTTACCCCACGACATTCCAGGGAAAATTTTTGGAGGTGATTCGGCATGAGTGAGCCAAGGGTGACCACAATTGCCTGAGCTTTCGCTCATGCTGTTCATTCATTCTTCATGAAATGCTGCATGGGCAGCTGGGGTTTTGCCCCTGTAAGGATTTATAATATGTGGCAGGAGATTGTGCATCTGCTAAACCAAGACTTTTTCTAGATGTCAATTATGATTTAACAACATTCAACAGCTGAATTACTGCACTGTGGCATAATGGGGATGGAGGGGATTTTGTGGAATTTTGTCATTGGCTCATTTGTTGCATTATTTATGCCACACTGAAAACATATTTTGTAGTTTCCTACAATATCTGTGTGTCAAAATTCTTTAGCTGTGCTAAATTTCCAGAAACTAAGATCAATCACATGTGGAAAGTAGGTGGCCTATAGAGAGCAAGAACTCTCAGTTTGCATTCATGATTGTGGTAATTAGGGGTTTGAGAATACATTGTGTATCATGATACTCAGATCTGAATATGTGTTATTCAGTTCAATATAGAAACAAGTTATGTCACAAGAACTGCATAAATGATATATATGTGCAGGAAAGTTACAAGAAACCTTTCAAATGTGAATTTCTCATCTCTTTCTGCAATGGTAAAACATCTATACCATTCAATATACTACCAATCAATATAAATATGTAACTAATGACTTTATTTATAGTTAATACATGATCCGCTAACATTTATTGATGAATGATGTCAGTTACTAGAACAGCTTTGATGATAAAAAGGACAGTTAGAGCAGTAATTAGGAGCTGAAGAAAAGAAAGAGATGGAGAAAGCTTGAGAGAGTGGAGAGGGAACAGATGCCAAGAATGTGGCCTGGTCGATAAAAGCGATGGAGTTACTCCTCTGCACCGTCTTCTTTTTCTGGTTGACCTCTACGAGCTCTGATTCACATTCTATCTGTAGGACAGACACACACACACACCCTGCAAAAAAATTCACAAACATGCACACAGTGTGTTCGTTCTGGAGTAGGGGGGCAGAGAAGTAAGCTGGATCATGAAAAGATTGAGACAAGGAGAGAAACTGTGAGAAAAGATAGTGAATCATCTTCATTCAGCCCTTCACTTGTGCTTGTTGTGACAACTTGTTTGGTAAGTTTGGCAGCAGTTTTGGTCGTGCTCAGGTGTATTAAAACAAGCACTACTTGGTTTGCGTCGGAAACCCTCCTTTCTCTTCTGTTTATCTCCCAAGTTGGCTTTTAAAGCATATGGTGTTGAAACAGCAGCAACACCTGTTTGCAAGAGTTGCTACCTCACACACACACACACACTCGCTTCAAAAACAAATATCACACACACTGGCACTCTATGCATATACAATAATGCATGGCTGTGCGGTTATCTATAAAATTACCCGTCTAATACGGGCATGTGCACAAGAGCCCAAATTTCCAGTCACAAGTTAATCATTATCCAGAGAGAGTAGAGAGGTAAATTCCGGTAATTTTACAGACAGCTGAATAAACCTGTGATTTTGAAAGCGTCACATCTGTCAGTTTTTACAAGCTTAATGACAACCTATCGCCACATTTTGAGTGCTGACATTTTTACTGTTAGTGTAACAATTTTAACGTCCCGTTTTGAATATCAGCATTATAAAAGACCATTTTAGGACTTCTTGTCATATTTATATAGAGTATCACAATATAAATTAACTGTAGAGACAAAATCTCATATAACATTGGTGCTTTTTGGATGATGGTCAATTTAGTTTTCTCCTTTAAAATACAAGATTACACAAGGATTTCTTAGGTAATATAGGTGAATCATTGCTGAGTTGATCATTTGAACATCTCAAGATGATTTGGGGTAAACACTGAGCTTACTGTGTTAGAGAAACAAGCTGAGCTCAGCAGGAGAAGGTCACTCCATTCATTGTGAGAGGCGAGTGGTTCAGTAAATGCACTTAGGGTCCTGTTTTAACTGTTAATCATTGGGGTGGGGAGAGCAGAGCACTGCAGAGATGCTGAAAGTAAAGGAGCAGATGGATGAACAATATAAATGGTTAATGGACAAAGGCAATAAAATATATAACCAGGGATATTAGACAAAAGTAGTGTAAAGAATGATGAAAATGATCACATTTTACTGTTGAAGCCGAACTTCAGTGTTTGTTTTATTCACATATTCCTTTTTGTTAAGATTGAAAGCTGAATTCTTGACCAAAGTTACGTCTTCCATTCACCCAGATTGTACAAAAATTGCTAAAATGGTAATAATCTATACTATAGTTGCTGAACTACTTTGATTATAAGCATGACTGAGGTCTTACTGGAAAGAAAACTCCCAAAATATCTCTAAGTAATCCTGTCAGTGTCTGAAACACTACGTAATGCATTAAAAAAAGAGTAGTAGGCCTTAAAATCTGTGACAATTGATGAGCAAAAATGCTGTTTTTGGCGAAGTTGGTGCCATATGGAAGGGCAGCATTTCCCCTTTTGATAAGGCTTCTGGGCGGCCAGGAATCCACATCACATCACATAAATTTAATTTCCTTTAAAAATTAATGTCAGTTCCTTCTCTTTTCACTAAACCCTAGTGTTTGTTTCTGTTGTTGTAAATGGTACAGAGGTGGCACTATAAACTCTTATACTACCAAAAGGTCCATAGTAAAAAGCTTACCAATAAGAGTGATTTGAGAATATGATCTGTCTCAAACTAAATTTAGATGGGGAAGCCACCCTCCCCACTGGAGCAGAGATGAAAAGAAAGAAGGAGAGATAAAAGATCTGTCAGAATGATTGTGTGACTGACACACATAAAAGCAAATGTCTGACATGAGAGCAAAAGTGTAGTCAACGGTAAACATGGATAAAGGGAGGACTAAAGGGTGGACTGATGGATATGGGGGGGGCGCATTTGGGCTGGACAAAGAAGATTTCTGTCAATGAATGGTGTCTGGTTTCGAGTGTGTGTGTCCGTACGTTGATGGGATCAGGCAGACAGACGAACCATGGCGGTGATGGTGGTGTGTACAGATCTGTTGAGGAGGAACGGAGGAAGGAAATTGATATGTTGCAGTGCATCATCGGCTTGTTTGTAATGTGTGTAACTCTGCCCTTAATGTACAGCTACTTGCCCAATATATTAATATTTTAACCAAAAGTACTCCAACTATGTACTGCAGCATTATGCTCTTATAAAATTTTCATGTTTGATGGCTTGAGGAGAAATGATTTGTCTCTTAAGTGTCCATACCTTCTAAAGTGCTTTATGCTAGTGTCAACTACTGCAGCCTTTATCTGCTTGCCATAAGCAGAGGTTTATTCGCTGTTTTGGGTGCACAGGGAATAGGACTTAGGTTCAAATCTTCTCGAACAGATGCTCATGGCTCACTGAAGCCATCGGGAGGAGACTCCTCTGGCTTCGCAGTCAAAGTTTAAAGACCGATGCTTACAAATTAATAGCAAGACAAACGGGAAGTTTGTGACATGTGTGAATAACTTCTCACATGAAAAATAAAAGATTGAAATGACCCTGTAGGGTATCATCTTTACGCCTTCAGAAATGAGTATGACGTAAGCATTGTTGTAAGACTTATGTGTAGTGAAAAATCATTGTCTTTGCAGGACAAATATAATGAATGTTGGTTGCTAGGTATAACAGGGTTCATCAATAAGATCTTCAGTATATTGGTGTTGCCATAAAAAAGCACTCCTCAAGTCCTGAAATATCCCTTCACCTAAAAGCTTCACATCTACTCATGCATCCACTTAAATGAGGCCTTTTTAAAAATGTTTTTTGCCTCATTAGTGAAAAATAGCCTCGCATACCGCAGCTCTCCTGGGGTATTCAGATCCCTTGGAAACCAACAGGATGGTTTCCGGTCCGTGATGTGAATAACTGTGTGTAAGTGACAGGCGAAGAAAGGCTTCCACATCCGCGGTGAGGAGCAAACATGTCCGCTTAGCATTAATAGTGGGAGGAAAGTGGGGAGGACTGGACGGACAAACTTGCTCTTTCTCTTGGTAATGGCCCCCGGGGGAGGGGGGCAAATGATCAAGTGTGGGATGTAATGTGTGTGTGGGTTTGTTGGTGTGCAACATGCAAAACAATGGTGGATGGAAGCGAAAGAAGTGCAGCTTGTTGATAGATGATCTGTCTCATGGTTTCAATCATATATACATGTGAGCCGTATATATATGTAGCCATACAGGCTAGACTGGAAGTCTTATCACTGATGGCGACCGTTTACAAATTTTAGTGGAAAAGAAGGCTTTGTTTCAATTTTGTGTGAAGTTCCTGTAATTTAATGGTTAGAGTGATCCTGTTCTCATAACATCCACCAATCAGTCACAACATAAAAAACCCCTGCCTGATATTGTATTGGTCTCTCTCATGCTGCCAAAACAGCTCTTACCTGCCAGGACATGAACAGGGGACTTCTGAGGAGGTCCCTGGGACTGGGACACTGGCAGTGCATCATTTGGATCTTGTGGGGTGGGGGATGGGGTCTCAGTTTATTCCATGGTTTTGTTGCATCCCATTAATGGTCAATTAGCCTTGGGCTCTTTTGGCTCTGGAGCCTATCTACACAATCTTGCTGGGGTGAGTGGGTGGGGGTTTCTCATCAGTCCGAGTGGTGTTGCAATGAGGTTTACAAAAATGTTTAGTATTTAGTATTATTTGTGTGTCAAAAAACATCTAAATGCCGGCAGCAATGCTGCATTGCAACAAGATGATAATTGTCATTCATTTCCTTGTCAGGGGACTTAATGTCGTGGCTGAGTTTGAGTGCGCTTTTGATGGGAAAACTCCTCCACTAATTGCAGATCACTCTCCTGCTAACACGTCAGCGCTCAGATTCAGATTCAGACAACTTTGTCTATATAATTAACAGTCTCGCAGCAGCATTCAAGCATCAACATGCCAGTGACAAGTGCAACAGATCGACGTGTGGTTACAAAAATTAAGGCAGATCACGCTCAGATCACCCAGTGTGGGCAGCTTATTGAACCAGGTGATTAAACAACAGATCGTTTGGAACAATTCACGTTGACAGCAAGCAGTTTCTCTAGCGCTGTGGGTGTGCTGTGGTAGAACTGTAGCCGATGAAGCCTCGAGCCTTTGGCTTACAGAGGGCTGTTAAAATCACTTACTCTTTGCCTGCATACAGTAGTAGCAAAAACTACCAGCATCAGTCAATTATTTTGTATAAATTATTAGATACTTTTAGCTTGAAATACACCGCTGATCGTGACAAAACGATTCCATGGGTTTTTTTAACCTTTTTACTGTAGTTTTTAATCACAGCTCTCATCACAGCCACATGCTTGCAGCTGCATTTAGCAGCCATCAGGTCCGGTATTTACATCAGGAGTTGGCAGAGACTAATACATACAGGAAACTGTTTGCTAACAAGTTTGCCAATGGTGAGGCCAGCTTGTTTCCATTGCTTTGAAGTGGCCAAAAAATATTTTAACTAACCCTATTTTAAATATACAAAAAATATATATCAAATCACCCCTCCTGGAACCGCCACCTTACCGTGGTGGAGGGGTTTGGGTGCCCTAATGATCCTAGGAGCTATGTTGTCGGGGGCTGTTTGCCCCTGGTAGGGTCACCCAAGGCAAATTGGTCTTAGGTGAGGGGCCAGACAAAGTGCTGTTCGAAGACTTCTATAATGGTGAATAATAACAAGGACTTGTGTACCCTGCCCAGAGGGATACCGGGACCCCGCCCTGGAGCCAGGCCTGGGGAAGGGGTCCGTAGGCGAGCGCCTGGTGGCCGGGCCTTTTTCCATGGGGTCCGGTCGGGCTCAGCCCGAAAAGGAAACATGGGTCCATCCTCATGTG
>KV751339.1:5135890-5162688 GCA_001698575.1 Mola mola
CGCGTGCTGCATTTTGGATTAACTGAAGAGTTTTTAAAATTTTGTTAGGGCAACCTGAAAATAAAGAATTACAGTAGTCCAGCCTGGAAGTAACAAACACTTGAACTAGTTTTTCTGCATCTTGCTGAGACAGGATGTGCCGGATTTTAGCAATGTTACGGAGGTGAAAGAAGGCAGTCCTTGAAATCTGTTTAACATGTGATTTAAAAGACAGCTCCTGGTCAAAGATAACACCCAGGTGTTATCTTTGACCACATATGGATGAGCCCAGGTGGGCTCATCCATATGTAGCATTGATATTCACGAAACTCAAAGACTTATATTTTGATGACATTTTCTCCTTCACAGTTACTGGTACAGACGCTTCAGTGCCTTTCATACCCTACTCCATGCCAACCGTCAATGTCTTTTCACTGGAGGGCATCCCGACGGAGGGTCCAACAGATGGCACCACCACCACCACCACCACCGCTAATGGCGATTCTCAGGAGCGACTCTACAACGGCCTGAACAACAAACTCATACCCATCTACTGCTCCATCCTGGCAGCGGTCGTGGTTGGCCTGGTGGCCTTCATCATCTTCAAGAGGTGAGGACAGAAAACAGGCAAAGTTAGTTCCTGACCTTAGTTGATACTTACAAATTCACATGGTTGAAATAAATCCAATCACATTTTGAATTTCCAGAGTTTCATATTTAATGGGATCCTCTCTCTGGATGAGAGCACACTGTTGCCTTGTGGGCAACAATATGGCCTGGTTGTTCTTGTCACATCGGAAACCAAAACTTTTTTATGTTATCCCTACAAAGGCAGCCAAAAAGAGTTTAATTTTGAATGTGCAATATGGTTATCTGACTAACTGTGATATGGGAAGGTCAAGTGTTGGAGTCTGTACATTTGAACACAGCCCTCCAGGAAGGACAGAGCACACGTTGACAACAGCATTTCTAACTCACCCTTTGATTAATAAAACTTTTTTTTAACTAAACAGTCATTCTTCTAAGTTAAATCAGAATTTCTGTACCTTTTAAAATGAGTAATTCGGTATTACGACTGCACATTATGGTCATAAAAAGCAAACTGTGATTTTATTTTTTTATTTTATTTTTTTTTTTTTGACAGGTATTGCCATTACGATATGATTCACGATTAATGTAATTGATTACGTGTACATTGAGACATGATTTGCTCAGTATTGTGCACAATTAAGTTCTCTTACATCTGAAAAACAAAATCTCAGTGGAACTACAAGGCTTCAGTATGATGCTGTTTTGTCACATATTTTACTATAATTGAATAATTGCAACTTGTTGCGATTTGTATATTGCACTTAGCCATATTGTGATTTTCATTATTGTATTTAATTGTAATTAAATGTTCAGATCTTCTCCATAAATTTTCCCGACCATGTTTTCATTCAAGGCAACACTTTGTCAGGTTCAGATAAGAAACAATTTAAGTTTAGGGAAAGGTCATAGCAAACCCAAACCCAACGTAATTACTAGAGAAATGTCAAATTTTGGCTGAAAAAATTAATATTTCCATTTGTCTTGGGAGAGCATTCTCATAAATACCCATGCAGGATTAATTATCATTGCTGATGCATAAGATTTGAAAGATTCCCTTGTCTTTGCATTTTTGTGTCAGGTGGAATAGTTGTAAACAGAACAAGCAAGGAGCCAACAACTGCACGACCAACCAGAACCAGACGCCTTCACCTGAGGGGGAGAAACTGCACAGTGACAGCGGCATTTCTGTCAACAGCCAAAGTCTGCAGGAGCAGCAGGCCCAGACTCAGGCGCAGACAGGTAACGCCGGTACCTTTTAACAGAGGACATTCACTTAACTCCTAGAAATACAGTCTCATTTATCCAACTGTGACAGTAAAATCTGTCAAAGTAAGTTTTTATCACAGGTAACGCGTGTCGTCTAATACTCACACGAGAGTGGGAACGGTATTCGATGTCATGGTGTACACACAGAGCCGTTCAACGGTGTCAGGGGAGAGAAAAGAATTCCCCCTCAAGATGATGCCTTCTGGTGGCTTCATCAACTCCAACTTGAATGTGACCTTTCAAACATATGCCAGTAAATCGACAAACAAGGATTACAACACTGACAGAGCTACAGTGTTTGTTATTTTTGCTAGCACATGCTCGTGGCAGTTTCCAGTCCTACCCTGACAAACCAGTTTGAGAGACTCGAGGACTTTTATAGACCACATGCTCGCTCGGGTAATGGCAAACTAAGAACACAAAGACAGGCTTTGACAGTTATCTTTCTGGATTCAAAAGGTATTTTTAAGGAGGAATAGGTCAGATGTGTGGAGGTGAATAGCCAAAGATTTTCTCTAATGACGTTTTAAAAGGAACTGGGCATCTAGGGTTTTTTGTCTGGTGGATAATTAAATGATATGACGTATATCATGAAATGACAAGACAATGTTATGCTCTCTCTGCAGTTGTCACCATTGATGAGGAGCCTTGCTTGCTCCTTCCTCTCCACACCAGAGAGAAGGTGGAGAAGCTGCTGTTCGGGGGCAACGAAGGAAACAACTGCAATCACATGGACGACAGCGACTGGTGCAACTTGGCGGGCCTCCTGGGATACGAGGAGGAGCGCATTGCGACCTTCCGCCAGGACGAGCACCCTGTCTGCGCGCTGCTGTCCGACTGGGCGAGCCAGGACAGCGCCAGCATCGACACGCTGTGCACGGCGCTACGCAAGATCAACCGCGACGACATCGCCCAGAGCTTGGCTCTAAGCCCAACTGCTGCAAAGCCGACTGCCACTTCTGTAGTGTGATTTAAGCTTAACTGTGAGCAAAAAAACTGCTCGTTAACAGTAATATCCTCCATGGCCGCCCTAATTCCACATTATTCATGTTAGAAACGCTTTCCCTCACGAGGCCAGCAGTCACAGTGATGATAAATTCTCATAAATACTGTATCCTCATTTCATGTAATGAAGGGACAAGACAGGAAGCAGCCAGAAATTAAACAAAAGCTGAGTGAATATCAGTTTACCTAATGTAATCAGTTAAAGGAAAGCCTCAACCATCAGGATTTGTTTATGTATGCCCATGCTCACATTTTAAAGTTAAGCTTACATGGAGGGAATAGTCTGTAATCATTCCATTCTGAGCCTGGATATTCATGTGCCTTTCAAAACTATCAGACTTCCAGCTTGCCGTCCTCTGACAGTAATGGGCCATAGAACTTAATTTATTCCCACGACAACAGCTTTATCATTCTCATCTTTATTCTTCAATCCTAACCACGAGTAGTCAGCATGCCCTCTATTCTTACACCACTCATAAGGCTGTGTCATACGTCTAAATGCTAATTTGCGAGCCGACAAACACAAGTTATTAACTCGAGGCCATAGTTGAAAAGCAACATTATTAACATGCCTTGTTAGATTCTTTGAATTGATGTTGTCAGCCGGCTTGTGTCCTCTACTGCTACCTGAAGCCTGCATACCGCAAAGTATCTGGACGTGTGACAAGTATGACAACCCGAGGAAGGACGCCTGAATGCGTTTGAAGTGAACTTGTTTCTTACAGCTGAAATGAAAGCCTCGGCCTGCTGTGCATCCTCTTATTTTACATACTTTTAAAATGGAGCTTCAGCACATGTGGAGTTATGCTTCATCTCCAGTGATCTCTGCTATATAAACTGCTGGCGGGGGGCCACATGAAGCTCGGGCATATATGGAGACGCCTTCATGATGACACAGAAGTGTGTACTCTGTAAGGAAAGATAGACACCAAACAGAACGAACCACAGTATGTAAGCAAGCATGTATGTATTATGGATACACACATACAGTACATACAAACGCAGATCATGTATACATATACACTCGTGTTGCAGAGGACAGAAATTCTGCCGTCTACTGTGTGGGACACTCTCATGAGGGGACCATTGTTTAATCTCATTATTAGTAGCCAATATGAAGTAAAATGAAAATCCATGCTTAAAAATCCAGTATGTCATATAAATAGATGGTGAAAAAGCAGTATGCAGCATGCAGAAACTAGTGTTTAAATGTCAGCCGCTGTACAAATTTAAGGGAAAACCAAATGTACCCAGAGAATGATTAGGATGCAAAACAAAAATGCAGGGTTTTCTATCTTCTTCGCTTCATTTCTCAGGGTACCTTCCACAATTGTGTTTCTGCTTCAACATCATGCGTATCACTGCGCCCTATAGAATTAACCAAACAATCTGTAGCTGTTCAAGCACAGGCGCTGTGTTTATCCGCAACAGCGAACCTTGCGACTGACAATCCTTTCAAACAGGTGCATAAGAGAGAGGAACGGGAAAAAAAAAAAATAGAATGAGTGTCTTGTTTCCTCATTGTTTGCAACAATGACATCCGGATAAAAGGCTAGTCAGCAGAGACATACGTCAAAGGACGATGGGATGCATTCAGAGCAAGGGAAAGCGGAAAAGTTTTCAATTACTTAAATGTAAAGGTGAAACCGTGGAATATGGACCTGCATTAATCAGCTTGTTTAAGTAAAATGGCAGTATGTGCTTTTTACGGTGTGTTGTGTTTCACCGATTCGGCTGACGTTTGTCAAAGCATACTTCAGAAAATGTATGATGTTAACAGCCCCTGGGGGCACCTGTTTGTTTTCTGTTTGTTTTTGTCCGCTGTCTGCTCAGGGGGAGGCTAGTTGAAGGAACAAATAGTTTAATGTGTTAAACGTATATACAGTATATCACGGACGTCATCTGTTACTCACAACTAGCATTCTAAGCTTTATGCTATAGTGTTACTTTTAATGAAGTATTCTCACTCGGCTCTGTAATGGTTGTATTTGAATTAGTAAATAACAACTGTAAATGATATTATGTTTCTCTTATTGTCCGTGATTGTAGCACTTAAATGTGTGATTAAGTGTCTGTTTTGCATCACAAGTGCCTGGGAACTTTTTCAGGTATCCGCAGATGTGAAAATTTAGTTTAAAGCTGTTTTTTTTGGGGGGGGGTTATAATTATATTTCCATTTGTTGTTGTTTTGAACCTGTGATTTTTTTTTGTTTCTTTTTAGATTTGTCCAATATCTATGTGAATGGGACTTTGATACAATATCAGCATTGTGCTAGTTTGAAAGAGTAAAAAATGGGAAAGGATGTACCTTCTTGAGGTATTTGAGATGCAATTTATAAATTAATTACTATCAGTAATGTGGCCTTACATTACGACTGGATGTAATTAGGGAACACAAATTTAAAATACCTGCAAAGTCTCAAATTGGGCATTTATACAAACACCACCTGCCAATCAGAAATACAAGATCACATTACATTAGGATGCAAGTGCTCTGTACTGTTTGTTTCCGTGCATCACTTTGCAGTATTAATATGAAAATATTTTGTCTTATTTGCATTTTGCTGAGACCACAGCTTGCCTTGCTCTGTCAAGTATCAAAATCAGCCTACATGTAAAGGTAATTAACAGTTAGAGGTTGTTTGTTATTAAGTAACCAAATTGCCAGAATAAATACTGGCTGTGTAAATTTCGTTGAAAATTTCGTTGTTTTTTTTTTATTGTAGCAACTTCACTTTTTCTTATGGTCAGTCTTCGGCTTTAGTGTTGTGTCAATTCTGTGATGCAGTCTGTTATGTTTAAGTAAAAGAAAAAACAAAACTTTGTTAGGGTTCATCATTAATTCACAAAGATGACTGGAAAGTTTCCTGATCTGATGTTAATAATAACCATTTTTTTTCGGGGGAAAATGCCTCAGTTGAAATGATGTAGAGCAGCAGCTTCTCGCTTGGCAGACTCCTGATGAGAAAATCGGCTCCTATATCCGTAAAACTGAGCACAAAACGATTCATATTATAATAATGTTGATATAATAACATACAGAGCAGTAATAACTTACAGAGATACTGCACACTTACACTTTTTGAGCTGTAAAGTTATTTAAATGACTGTATTTCAATGAAAAGTGTCAACTCCTGCGTATTTTGTGGGTTGACAATATTTATTAGCTCCCCGAAAGTGAATAAGCAGTAGACGATGGATGGATGGATGAAAGTGAAGCCAAAACATTTCAAACTCCCCCAGGTGGTGGGCTGCAGTACAGGTCATAAACCCCTCCTCCTCCAGGTGAGCCTTGGGCCAAACTAAAAACTCAGAGTACACTTAAAAAAGATTTTTTCAAAAATGGTTGGTGTCTTTCTAGGTGGCTCATATCTCACTGATGTATGTTCCGGACTAAATTTATCTGATCAGTTTGGGTTTGGTTAGTCATTTTTTTTGCCATATTAATGGGATTAAATAGTGTGCTAGTGGTGCTCTGATTGGGTGGGCTTGTGAACAGACAGGCTGTTAAACATCGCGGCTCTGCTGCTTGCTGCTGTGCAGAATCCCTGATATTTTTTGCCTTCAGTTTTGTACACTGGGAGAAAGTGGCAATGCATCCTCCATCTTTGCTTAGATGAATGAGTGAAACTTGCGAGACCAGTGCTGACATAGACTGGCTGGTAGCCACAACCCCCACAGTTGTTGTCCTGTGCAGACCTCTGCTACATGTTTTTCAAATACGCTGGGAAAGAGGAAGCTAGTTAAATTTGAGTCTGAAGCTAAACCTTGTTTTGAAGAAATTTTACAATGCTAGTATTATATTCTGGCACCTGGGTTCTGTATCAGTACAAGAACAGAAAGATGTAATGTCATGTAGCAGGCATGTTAGCATGGCTTTTCTCCAAATACACAATAGTCTAATGTTGGCTTCTAAGCTCAGATGGATACAGCTGTTTGTTGATCAGAGCGGTGTTAATCTTTCTAAGTCTCTGCAACAGAGCAAATAAGCACACATGCCACATATCTAACTAAGCCCCATATAAGCAGAAAATATAAAATTAATTCGGATTTAAATCAATTTTCAAATCAGCTACAACAATTGTCACAAATCAACAATTTGTAACATTTAATATTAATATTCTATGTATTTTGTACATCCTATAGATATCGACTTAACAGTATAGCAGGTGTGTCCAGAGTTTAAAACCGGCTAAATTTTTATTGCAAACAGGAACATGTTGATTGTTAATATGTTTTAAGAAAAAATCGTAGGTCCCAGGTGTCCTGAATGTCTAAGAAAAAAAAATGCACCAGCAAGATTAATATGAAAGACAATAATCTGTGATGTGATGTTCTTTAGGTAGGAGCTGCTATAATGACTACAGGTGGACAAACTGAGATGTTATACCAGAGTTGTCAGGGAAACTTTATTAAGAAGAATTGAGAAAAGTTGAAATACTTTAAGGCTACACCTCTTTGGTTTGAGACATATTAAAAGATTATTTTGTTTATTATTCATCTCATAGCCAATAGCACATTGATCTTCTATAGAGCCATTGCTTCACTGTATTTAAACTAAGTCTATACTATCTATCCAGTGGTTTTTCTTTATACAGTATTTGGGTCATTTGAAAGCCACATTTTAACAGTAGTGATCAGACATGAAATAGCTGAACAATAGCAGTGAACTTGTGATAAAATTGCACTGGATGGTACAAAAGGAATCATGCTGATGGGGATCTGAGGACAGAGGAGGGGGGGGGGGGCTTTAAAACTGTCGTTGGAGGGTCTTGCTTTTACAAAAACCCTGGTAATAATACTGAGAATACACCAGGACATGTATAAAAATTACTAATTTTCCATGTATAGGTTTACTAACACATATACTCTACTCTATGTAATGTGAATTTATTAAATTCTTACATCAGACAGCTGTACAACCAATAATAAAGCTCAAGTCTGCTCATTCTCTCTACTGGGTACACTCGTATTACCAGGAAAACACACAAACATGCTTTACAGTCAAAGTCCAAAGTGTTCAATATGGTATTAAAGAAATATAATTATTAAATAAGTCCTTCTGACATGTAATTCAAGCCAAATAAGACTGATTACTCAAAGCATCCACTGCTGCAGCCTAAGGACTCAAGGAGAAGAGCAACCTATAACGGAGGTAAAATAAGGATATAGTTCTTCATTAGCATTATGAAACTGCTTGAATGGCATGTTATGTGGTCAGAGTAGAAACTGCAACCTTACGCTAGAATAACAGCTTATCAGCGCAATTAGACTCACTCTGTTGAGGGATATGAGAAGTGGTAATTGTGTGTGAAATGACATATATTCCCTGTGCTTAAATCAGTGGTAGTGTTACAAGTGCGAAAACACTGCGATGAATTAGTTTACCTTGTGGTTGACAGGCATTTTATTCATTTATTTTGGATATGTGGGAGAAATTGCTGCTCATAGGTATTAACCTACAATAAAAAAAATAAAATAAATACAATAAAAACCTACTTTTAATCACCAGAGGGCAAGCAGCGGGTATTTATGTCACTTAAAAAACAGCCAAAATGAATCTGAAATGAGGAAGACAAACTTCCTGCTTAGACCTGCTTCATTCTGCTCCCAGTCAAATTAAACTGGATTTATGTCAGCAACTTTAACATGTGCACTTGGTCTTGCCACTCTGACCTGGTTCTGCTTATTCAGATCAGAAATGGCACCAATAGGGTCTGACCTGGTCCCTGGATCCAAGATCAGTTTCCAAAGTGAACCATGCTGGATGGAAAACACATTTCTGCAGCTTGGTGCCGCTAACCTCCAGTGAGTCGTTAGCAAGGAATGTTTGAATGTTTGTGTGAAGGGAACCATATGTGCATGTGGTGGTGAAAGAGGATAGGCAATGTTGAGCTTTTGTTGAGCAGAGTGAAGAAAAGATGTCCTCACTGTAGCAACTCCAGTCATCGACTCTAAGAGACACTTCAGTGTTTTTGTGTTATTCTGAAATGTACATCATCATGAACCCTTTCTGTAATGATCGAAACCTTCCCAAGTGATACTTCTTAATGTGGTTCATTACGAAAGCATGGATCCGAAGGCCATTTAAATTTTACTGCACAGTAACATTTGAGGGTAAAAACATTAGCTTTAATGTAATGTATTGTGGAGACTGTGAGAGGGTGAATGAGAAAAACAAGATGAATAGGAGAGGACAGAAAAAGAAGCTATTATATGACTCAGTTATAGGTATATTGATTTTTTTTTTAATATCCATTCTTGCCACACAGTGTGACATGGCCATTTTATGACATGTTTTTTTTATTTTTTTTAATTAAATCAAATCAAATCAGCTTTTATCAATTTTTTACATCCAGCCCCAAATCACAAATTACAATTTGCGCCAGACGACTTTCACAAACTTTACAGATGTAACACTCTCTGCCCGCTCTCTGACAGACGTGCAATACATGTCACATGCACAGAACACAACAACATGACAATATCAAATGAATGAGAATGTTGCTGATAAAAGCTAAAGTGTAAAAAGAAGAAGTTATGGTTAGGTTTATGACGCAGGGATGATCGGGATGAAGCGGGAACGTGGAAACTGAAGCCCCGTCAAGAAATGCCATGAAGACCCACAACACAGCCCATAATGAGAGAAGGTTAATGGTTCACACATTTAAATCAAAACTCAACCAAAGCAAAGTTCGTAATTTATTAGACTGTGCTTGAAAAGAAACTCAGAAAACAAAATTCAGATTTTTCTGTCTGGTTTATTTTTTTTTTAGCACAGGAAACAGGGACAACTATCTGCCAGAATCTCGGCTGTTTATTTACAGTCGAACACATGTCATTGTTTATTCCCTACAACAAATCCTGAATGCCTCTAATCTTTTTGCCGAGCTAAGACAGACCAAGCAGATGTTAACCTTCTAACCAACTCATTAGAAAGCACAGTTTATGAAAATTCAGTCACAAGTATTTCTGCAAATCAAGAACTGACAGATTCAAACGCATTATTATTTCTAAGGATGTGATGATACCCTACTTTATATACTTGATTCAATTCAAATCCCACATCACAGGGCACGATTCATCCATACCATAATTCTTACTAATTAGTTCTGTGAACAATAGTTTCTTTGAATGGTATGAGGTTTTATGATGATCTTGATTATGTTTTCACTGATGTCTTAACATTGCAGAAAGATATGATTGTCCCCATAATTTCACTTTTACTGACATGCACATATTGTAAATTATTTATGCAGTTATTGTCAAATAAGTCATTTTTTCCATATTAAACTTGATGATATTTAATGGCATCAGAGTATTACGATACAAATTCAGGCATCACTATATGATTATTGCGATTCACTATGTATTGTCACACAATTACTTCCGTATTTGTACCATCATTAGACTCTCTGACATAATAAAATAACATTTGTTATAAAAATCTTAGCTAACTGGAATATGTTGTGGATAGTGTTCTTTTGTTTGTTTTTTTATCAATAAATTAGTTAAAACTCTCACAGTCCAAAATATCTGAAATATCTATGTTATGTGTGCTCATACCACACAGCGCAGTGTGCTCCGAAAAAAAAAAAAGGCAGTAATTGAGATGATGCCAAAGGTCAGGAGCATCCGCCGACTTTACGGCCAAGACAGGAGGGTCTCTCCGAGGGCCTCAGCTGACGCTTATGGTGATCTATGACTGGATGTCGGCCGATCATTCAGGAGTTAAAGGCACACATGTTCTCTTCGGTCACGGAGGAGATAAAACACGACCTGCAGCCTTTGAAAGTAGCAAAGTTGTGTTCCAGAGGGCGACATTAGGGAAGAAGCAATCTGAAGTCAGAGGTCGGCATCTGATGAGATAACAGAGGAGGGGCAGGTTTCTTTTACTTAGGAAACAAATAGGCAAAAATTTGTGAGTCAATTTCAATTTGTGCTTGCATACATTGGGTCCTGTCGTAGAAATCAGATAGGAAATTTATTTTGTTTTATTTGTTTTCATTTTTTTTAATCAACATTCGCATCACAATATTGGTAAATAGCAGAAACAGGTCACGGAAACATAGCACATCGGGTCTAAAAGCTTTGATCATCGCTCAACTCCGTGCAGAATTTGTTGCGTTACATACAAATATTGGATTTACATTATCTTTACACCATATCTTGTCTGACATACTAACATCCCAATCAATGTTTTCTGCTGTGTTTACACTTGGCTACTCAGAGGGGACCATAACCCAACGCTTTTTAAAAGCTGCCCATCTATAAAAATGAAGTGATGTGGTTTCCCACTCCGTTTTATTATTCCTCTCTTTTTCTTCTGTGCCCACCTGCCTCTGTTTGCTGGAATAGAGAGCGAGGCTCAGTCAGGAATGCACACAATTAAGTGAAGAGTGATGAAATTATATCCCTGGCCAGGCCAAATAGCTGGATGAAGGGGATGGAAGAGGCTAAGTGGGAAAGAGGGAGAGTCCATTCTGCTCCCCTCCAGGGCCATGAGAAATTCTATTAGGCCTGTAATAGAGACATTTTTCACCTCCTTCCATATCAGTCTGTTGTACAACTCATCCTCCTCCTGTACTTTCCTGTCTCCTCTGTAGAATCTGTTCGATTCTACCTTTCTTCTTTTATGACACAGCCATGAGTTGTGGCCACAGTCTACAAGGATCATACGAAATATGCTGACTGAGAATTTTGCCACCACAATCCCCCGAAAACTGAATATCATCACAATCAGTTAACTGGTGGTGAAGTACTTTACCTCAATTATGAATGTTGCTGCAGAGAATCCACAAACCATCTTCAGATTTGTACAATCACCACTGTTAACCTATGGAACTGCTGAAACGAAGAAAATGAGACAGGTAATCATTAAGTATTCAAGTATTCAAACTAAGTTTTAAAACTCAAATGCTGAATAAATTTGATATTTGATAATAGACTGGAGATAAATGAACAATATAACCTGGAGCAAGATGTGCAGATCTGCTGGTTTTGTTGTGTTTGTTTTGTCTCTGTGGGAAAATGTTTATTCTTATCTTCTGTTTTGTGCTCTGCAGGACTTGATTTAATTGGGTAGGAATTTTATACCCTGTTTGAATAAAAAAAACAACAAAATAACAGATTTAAGATTCAAAGTATTTATTGTCATATGCATAGTGAAGAAAAAAAGTTTCCCTGCACAATAAGGTTCGTCCTTTGCCTTCCAGTATGAATGCAGCTGATTGTTACAAATGTAAAAAAAAATAAAAACATAAAATAGCAATAAAGATAATTAAATGATATGTACAAGGAGAGAAAACAACACAACAGTGCAGTGCACTTTTTAGACTTTTCCTTTTACCAAAGTCATTTTTCAACGTGATAAATTTACTGTCACTCACGTGTATGTTTTAAGCCCTGTTTTCACCAAGCAGTTTGGTTTCGGTACCACATGGTACCGTTTGTTAAGGTACCATTCGTACCATACAACAAATGAAAACACGCTTGTAACAGATTTATCAAATCCACTAATTTCCATCTCTAGTCCCGCATTTAACAAATACAGAAATTACGGACACCTGAATGAGCAAAGGACAATGGGTAAAGATTGGACAACACAGATAACATTTTAGAAACACGATATCTACAATTTAGAGCGACCTTGCTTGGGGGTCATCACCTTAAAGTGCCACAACACCTCCCCCATAACAACATGAGAAGTAGCTCATATAGGTTTATCATAAAACATGATACGATATTATGGTAGAAATCTTGAAGTGATTCATAACAAACTTACAAAACCCAAACAGTTTTTGCAGAAACATTCAGTGCCAACATTTTTGAGGGTCTACTTCTTCAATTGAACCACTAAGGCAGCTTAGAAGCAATATCTTTGTCAACCGAACGGCTATAAAACGTCAAAGCAGGTGATTAAAGATTAACGACGGTTTGTGCCAGAGAGATTCCAGCTTTTATTGTCAATAATGGTTCTGTGTTCAGTCATGATGAAGCTTTAATGTGTTTAGTACGGAGTGACAAAATAGGGTACACTGACATAAGTCACAAGGCGCCCTTTGGAGGCTCATAATTGGTGAGGCCTTCCTGCCTGCGGCTTTTCGCTGAGCAGTGAAGCATTTATATTTTTGTCTGAGGGTGGCTCTGGTGGAAATACCATTGAAATATCATTGGTATAAATGCAACTGAAGTAAAACCACACACGCTCCTTGTTTCTATTAATGAATCTGCTCTGCTTACCAGGTGCCCGGTACTTTCACAGCAGCGAGTCAGGCCCTACCCAGAACAGGCTCCATGAACACGTGTCACATTCACAGCAAGATCTCATGAGAATCTCATCCTGTTTTGAAAGAGAAAATCCATTCATCCATCACGACAACAATAGTCAACAGTAGGACAGGCACGTTTTGTAAAATGTAGACTTCACTGCACATTCACGTGAATATTTTGTACATACTTCCGCTCTTTAGTTCTTTTGTTAGCTCGTGCTGACAAGTTAGTCACTAAACCAACAGAGCCTCTGTGTCATAACAGAAAAAAATATCTGCGGCAACAAAAACAACCCAATAGTACAAAGGCAACCAAGGAGTACCTCCAAAGCTCAATCTGCACCTAGAGATAAAAAATGCTGCGTGAATGACATTTCATTTCCTGTTCAAAAAACCTACTTGAAACCGCAAACCATGAATTGCTTGCTATTGTAGTGCTGTTTGTTTTCCATGGACACATTCAGAAAAGTCACATTATATCATAGAGCGGTCGACCCCGAAGTTTCCTCCACACTTGACATTTTTCAGACTGAAGTGGTCAGCAACTTTGGTCGATATCTCACAGGTACAGGAAACTGGAATCGTCCCCGTGTTCTGCTGCTGGGAAGTTGATTAGAGAGAAGGGCCAAGGAGAAGCATTGATGTTGTACATCTCATATCATACAGCACAAAGGCTCCAGTTTCATGCCAGCCACCCGACTCTGTGGTGAATGCAGGTGTAGGGTTTATGGCCATGATGTCACTTTGATATAGCCTCTAAATAAATGCACGAAGCAATATTCTAATGTGGCTGTAAAAGGAGACACGGTGCCAGATTATAGTATTGTATAGAAGATAATACATGTCTCTATTATGACATGTACCTTTCCCGCATCTATATAGACATCTAAGAAAAGGAAACAGCCTGCGGGGTTTGGGAGTTTGTCCCTGTGTGTTTTTACGTAATGAAGACTGAGTTAAGCAATTTTTTTCCTCCTCAAATTACCCTGTAAATAAAGAAAATACTGTGCCATAGTAGTTTCTCTTTCTTAAAAATGACTCTAATGGTCTGCCACTTCAGTATTTTTGTTACTACCTATTGGCTTTTCACTGTTTCCGAACCAACTGAGCATCATTCAGTATTTTAACAGAACTCCTGAAAGTGTGAAAATACTCAATAGGCTGGTGGTGAGACGATTATATTGGGCCTCAATATGATCTAACATAGTCAAGAATCTCACAAATGTACATTTCTAGGCTCTCTGCAGTCTATTGTTCAGGAATATTCATGGTCTGTGTTGACAGACAAGAGGCCCAAGCGGTCAACATGAGTTTTAGTGTTTACCTGAGGCAGAATGTGCTGCAGCTTGTCCGACATAGATGTTTGCAAAGTGCATTAGGGATGTTGTGAGCAATGAGTGGGAGGCCTGCCCTTAAGTATTTCCAAGAAAACAGACTGATTTCGCAATGCCTATGTGGCACATGATAATTTAGCACAAAAACAGACAACGTGTTGTGTCACACAAAATACAGGAAATAAATGTCCTTGTATGCCTTCCCGCATATCCCAAGGCAGGTGGAGGATAGCCACAGTTTAAAAGGCTTTATTTATCTCAAATTAACTCAGGAAGCTTGGTTTGCTAATGGTTCCTTATTATTTAGCCAGTAACAGAGCTTTGCATCAAACGAAAGTAGTGGATTTTTTTGTGTCTGAGCTCTCCAATGTTGATAATTGTTGACGTGGCATTGTGGCTCAACCATTAACATAAAGACGGACAAGGCGTCGCCACTTCCTCCCATTGCACAAACAAATAAACAAAACATGCGTGAGACGGGTGTTGCCATGCTATGCTTGTGATTTCATTTGGAGCCTGAGTCTGCGCAGGAGCACCTGGGAAGCCAACTTGCGAAATCGAGTTCCCACAATACAACCACTCGCCTAATCCTAAACAGAGCTCAGCTGTCAAACATGATGTTTCACAAGTTTTGTTGTGTCAAATAACTGCTTAAAATTGATCAGACAAATGAGGATTTGCACATACATCAGGATGGGAGAAACTACTTAAAATGATACAAACCTTCCTGGGACACAAAATGCTTTAAAGCGCTTTTGGGTTTTTAGTGGCCCTTCCTGGAACAATGGAGCCAGTCCCCAGGGGGCGATTGAGATGCTTTTGGCTTCACTTTTGGGGAGCTCTCATATCGTCCACCTCAACAATCAAGTGATCACTGGAATTGCTCATCTTGCATTGTGGATTTTGATCAAGTGTTCTCTACTTAAAAATGCTCATATTGTACACAAATCTAACATTAAGAGGGAAAAAAATGCGGGCGACTAAATACTATGTATGGAGAACTTTCAAGAAGCCAAGCAAAGAAAATTCTTATTATTACCACTTGCGTGGTAAATTTGAAGATTTAGCATCAGGTAAATGTTAATGACCAGGGATCTCAACCTTTTGTCACCTAAGACACTTTTTATTGTCAACAAAGACCTAATGACCGTCTGTCCAAATTAAAGGCAGGAAAGTCAATATGACTAGAAAGCTTTTTAATTCCAAGGGGACATTGGCTGGTAGTGGGACAACACAATTGTCTGATAATTTTAATATGTAACTCATACTGTAATTGAAATTATGCATCTTATCTTGGCAATTATTTGTGCACAAGGGCTCTGGAGCAAGTTTTTATTGATTAATTAATTAATCTTTGATAATTAAGTACAGTAATAGCAACAGCAATCTAATAATTTGGCTCAATGCCTCTGAGGCCCACCAGTGAGTGAGAATGGCCGATATCTGCCACTATACTGATCAGCCACAACATTAAAACCACTTAAAGAAGGATAATGTGTCCCACTGGACCAAAAATACCATTCAGGAATGGCACAAGGAACATGACAAAGAGCCCAAGAGGTTGACGTAGTCTTCAAGCTCCTTCTATGTCATACTCAACCCTACCAGACCCAAAGGATCCACCGTCAATATCCCATTGCTGGGAACCTCAGGACACCCTCAGAGGTTCCACGTGAATGTCCTGACAGACCAGAGCTGTTGTAGTGACATGAGGAAGACCAATATTAGATTCAGCAGGTGGTTTTGACCTTTTGGCTGATCAGTGAATAATCTGCATGAAATGTTTTGTTCCAAGTGTTGTGAAAATAATAGAATGAAAGTAGGATCCATGTGATCAGTAGATTAGTTAGGGAAGGTCTTTATTCAGGAACACACAGATCACATTCACAGAAGCTGCCCAGGTGATCACTGCCTATTGAACCAGTGACCCTCTGGTCACAAGCTTGCTTCTCTTTCCTTCAGGCCAGCACTGCCTAGGTTAGAACTCTTGTATATCTTGTTACTTATTTGGATTTTGTTTTATGAACCCACTTTGGTGAGACTTTCTTGTATTCTGCTTTTCCTCATTCATCTGTGTATTGTTTTAAGATTTTTGTCGTTTCTTATGATGAGTGCAGGATTTTATGTTTGTTTTGAGGTATAGTGTTATGGTGAACTGACATCAAGTTCCCCTATTCATATTCTTTTCATATTCTCTTTGCCCTGATTGACTAAGACATGTACAGTTTTGCTGCATATTATTTAAACACCTTCCTTAGTTTATACATATGCCGAAAAACAACAGCACGCCAATACTACTGTCTGGGTTATCGTTTTTGGAATCATTGTGACATGAAGAAGGTGACAAAAAAAAACATCAATAGGCACTTGTTTACCCTTAGGGCATTACTCCTCTTCGGGTTGGGGCATGACCTCTTGGGCTGAGTTTAACCGAAAGGGTCATCGCGTTTGTCTGGCACACAAAACCAAACATACTGTAGCATTCAGCCCTGCTCTCTTCAATCCCATTCTCCTCTTCCCATTCCAGATTTGCAGAGGGGCAGGGACAAGTGTCGGGTTCAGCTACACTATCAGCTGTCAGGGACCGGTGTCAGATCAAAGTGGGATAGAGAAAAGACTGAGATCCACACCCTGACTCCTAATCGTACAAAGAAGCGATGCAGCACACACACAATCCTCCCCTGGGAGTTGTAATGGGAGCAGCTGATTGCCCCTGTGGATCGCAGCCATTTGGGCCAGCCAGAGGGAGCAACGGTGGGCGAAAGCCTGCAGCAGGCGATTTTCATTGCATGGACCAAAGGTAGATGATCTTCGACCTCAATCCTGGCAAAACGGAGCTCTTCACGCTACATACATAACTGCTGTGCTAACTCATTATGAACTAGAACCTTTTATTTGTCAAATTAATTTCAGCACACCCTATCCCTGTCCGTGTCAGTCTGGCGTTATCCTGCTGCATCATGACAAACTGTTCGCCTCCTCCCCATCAGGAAACAAAAGAAAATTGGGTTAAGACCAATCCGCTGCCCAATTTATCTCAAATCCTCCATGATGCAGATCTAATTTCAACCTCTTAGTACCACAAACAGGAAGAAGAAGCCAGTCGATAAACAGCCCATGGTCACTGCTGGGAGGAGGGAAGTGCTGATAGTGATGGCGAGGCGGGGCGGAGGAAAGACGGTGCGGTGACACAGTGGAAAAGGAAAGAAAGGGGGTTGTCATTATCTCGTGTCCAGTTCATCGCTCACTCCATCAACCTCTGGCCTTCTAATTCCCGGGTGAAATTCAATTAGACTCTGTAGGCAAAATAGCTAAACGCTTTTCAAGTAAAATCAGAATACTCAGAAAACTTCTATGTAATCTGCTCTGCCCAGCTGGCTTAAAAAAATTGGAAGAATTTTCTTTAATTTTTTTTTTTCACTACCTGTGTGTTGAATGTTGATATAAATGCATATTAGCAGTTTATAGGCACTGGACATTGATAGGAAAATACAGCTAACCAGGCACCATGAAAAATGTAAAAAAAAAAAGAAGCATGTGAGAACAACCAGAGGACTTCAAATTTGGTGACAATATTTTGGCAACAGGGGGGGACTGATTGTGAAATAATACAAAGCAGGTCACTAAGGACTTCATCGTGGGGCCGAAGACTAACAGACGTAGTCATGGGGTGACAGCAGAACCAGACCGCAGGAGGAAGCCCTCCGGTAAACCTCTGATCTAATATTTCAAATGGAAGGCTGATGGAAACAATATGTCACAGGCAACATAATTACAATACTAGTAATTACAGCATCTTTTTGCAGTGGATTTAATGGAATTAATTGATGATTAAGCATGACTATATAGGACAATATAGTTAGTATCTGTATCATGGAAGGGGGGCTGAAAGGATCTGATTAGATTTTTGGTTTTATTCCATTTTTATGGAGCATAATTGTGTTATATATATATATGGAAAAAAAACATTAAGGCTATAAATACACATTTAAAAAACACATATTTCTTGTGAAATGACATGGTCAGGAAAGTAAAGATGCCACAGCAAATCCCACAAAGAACACAACACAAAATTAAAGGTATTGTGATCATTTTTCCCTTCACTAGCGCAGATTCTTCACACAGGGCAAGCTGAGTCAATTTCATGACTTCTAGGATTGCAGCTGCTGTCCACTGTTCTCAGGAGTCTAAAATTCACCAGGGAAATCTAATTACTCCTGAGAGTAACAGTAGATGGCCGGATATGTTTATATCAAGAAAGGTTCTATTAAAACATAAGGCCTCGAGAACAACACAGCAAACGACCGAAGGAAAAAAACAGTTTTTTTCAATTAGTGTCTGTTCATGCAGGATACAAAGGACAGGTGTGCTGGAGTATAATTTGTGATCACATAAAACTAATGTACTTTATTTTCAAACTTCCATACTTTTGTTTTCATTACTTGTCAAGACATTAAAAAAAGTAAGAAATAGTTGGATCCGTCCAAATACAAAAAATATTGTCCATTCATCACAAAGATGGCCTCACTTTTGCATCATTAAACCAGTGAAAAGAAGTTTTAAAAACTTATTAGAGAGTGTTTTAACCAACTTGCTCGCTCCACACCCTCAGAAAACAACCATGGGAGCACGTACTCCAAATGGAAGCACCAGCTAATCGAATTGAATTCTGTCTATTTAATCAATCCATTTATTTGACTAAATTTAGGTTTAAAATGACTATAATTATTCCCAGTGCTCTCATATCAGGGATTGTTGTTTTGTTTTTAGCCAAAAACAAACAAACACAAAAAAAAAGACAGTACTTGTTGTCATTTGTTCTTGAATCATTCATACAGAGACACGGGGCCAAACATGCACTGTAAGGTATAAAAAGTGACCTACAGTTTTAGACGTAATAAATGTGTGTGTTGGGGTCACGTTCCATTATTCCTAAATACGCTCAAGGTAGCAGCTCGAACCAACATTGATCTTAATAACCCGATCCTGAATGGGAGCACTTCGTGGTTAAAGATAAAACTTGTGACATATCATCGGTAAATGTGGCCAATCTAAATGTAAAAGGGCTGCAGTTCAGAAGTAATTATGCTGCAATGCGTTGTGGTCAGCAGCGCGGACATGAGGGGAATACCAGGTCAGACGTCAGATGGGACCCTTCTTGACCCCTCCAACACACCACCTGGGGGGACCTTTTCAGCCAATCCAATTTAGCCCACTGAGCTCTTGGCATCTTGTAAAAATCAACAAGCTGTCACTCATATTTATTTCTCCTCCACGTTCATCACCTTCTACCTCTCTCACCATCTCCCTCTCCGTTCTCTCCTCTGCCTTCTGAGGCTACACTCTCCCCCGTGGCACGGAGCTTCTTCTAAAAGCAGGTCGGGTCTGGTTTGAGGGATATGGATGGTTCAGAGGAGGAAACAGATGATGCAGAAGAAAACAGGCTGAAATCATAGATCAACTTATTTTTGGACCTATAATGATTTCTGTTATATATTAAATAACATTATTTACATGTATAGTGTATAGAAATTAATTTTGTACCCCAGGTTCTTCATTCTTGTGGCCATCAAATGTCAAAGCATGTAAGGGAAGCAGAACATGATGGTATGACAGCTGTTTACAAATGAAAATCAGCTATGACCTGCCACACGTGGATGCCATTAACTTTGGCATTTGATGTTGGGATCAAAAAGGTGGGACAAATGTTGAAGCTTCGGGAGCTGCATTTACTTAATTCAATTAGATATGAGTTTTTTAGAAAGGCCAAAAAAATGTGAGCTTTCTAAATCGGTAGTAGTTAAAAAGACCTACCTTGGGTTTAAAAGTGTCACTATTTTGACAAGTAAATTCAGTAAACATAACATTTTACTATTGACTGTTGAATTTTTCAAGTCTATAAGCAGTCTGGCTGGTGCTTTGGGATGCAGTGATTCATTCATTTCTACACATCATAAAAATATCAAGTTATTTACCAAACTGTGTTGGCCTTTAGCATCAGTTAAGAGTGGGGCATCCACAGGGGTGCAATCATTCTGTCAAGCCCTAGAGGTGCCAAAATGTAATCAGTTTGAGATCTTGACCATATTAATCCTCCGGTAAAACTTATCTATGATAAGTAGAGTAGTTTTTGAGTTATTTTGTTCATAAACAAAGACAGATAGAGTGAAACCAATACTCAGTTCATGGCTGCTTTGTGTATTACACTCAGGCTTATTTCCTTTCAAATACATTTCCTTGAGTAATCTGGGTATACCCCTAAAACGAACATTTTACACTAGATTTGCTATGCGGTTTTCTCTCAACAGATGAATTTTGCTAAATAATTACTTGCAGAATATCTATTGTGAGGAAAATATTATTCCATGGAAATGTTTGTTTCTTTCTCTCATTCTTGCTCACAGTGACTTTAAAGGCTGCATGTAGCACATAAGCCACAGGATTAACCTCCAACCAACCTGAACACAAATGGGGGATTTTTATGTCCAGAAGTAGCTTATCAAGAGAGCTGCTAAATGAGATAACAGACAAGAAAGAAGATCTGTTGACTAATCCGCACATAACTTACCTGAATTGTCAGGAGTGGACTGCACGGTCTGTGTTATGATGGATGTTGCATTGCTCATGAACTTGGACTTTAAAGCTTTGTGTACCACACAGCACAAATGACAAATTATCTGTTGCTGATGTGGGCTAAGATTTGTCATTTCTACTGTACTGTAGGTCTCAGGCCCTGAAGTTGAGGACAGGGTGACTGACAATGATTCATTTCAAACCCAAAGAGAAAATATGGAGGATATCCATCATTCTCCAAACCCAAAGGAGGGTCAATACAAGTTAAGAGAAACCTGACCTCTGATGTCACTGGCAGCGTATTTCATGTCAAATGAGGACAATCCTGTATCATTTGGATTTATATGTCCTGTATACATTATAATGGGCAAACATACTGAAGTATTACCTTACTTACTAATACTAGTTTCTAGATGTTTCTATGCAACTTCAAGAAATAGCACCTTACGTTAAGCGAATACAATTTTTATTTGCAAAAATGTTTTTAAAAAAGTTGACATAAAAATTCAGCTCAAACCCAGACTATATGTTTGGTTGAAAACCGTAACAGCTGGGTTAATGTTGTTCTCAGTATCGTTATTTCATTACTACTAATAATAAAATATGTTTTAATGGAGGAAAATACAACCAAATCAATGTAGCAACAGTTTCATGGAAACGGAGCAAAATGTGTACGTGAGCTCATGCTGCCCCCTATTGTTGCAAACAAAACACACCTTTTAACAGTTGGAGAAGAGGAAAAAAATCAGAAGCAATGTTTTGTTTTGCACTGTGTAGTTTAATCTAGTTTTGGTAGATCACAATGAGAATCACAAACTGACTGCTGACTGATTCTTAAATCTATGAATAGTAATCAAACTGCTTAATGATTCATATCTTGTCATGCAATATGGATATATTCCACTGTTTACTGATGTTTTTCCCCTATATTTGATGTCTCTAGAGCAGCAATTTGGCAGTTATCAGACTGACAAGCAGGGTCAACATAGAGGACAAGGTGCATGAAGCACTGCTCGTTTTCAACGAATGCCCTGCAACAGAACAAACAAAACATCAGTGGTAAAATAAATGTGTACGTGGTTGCACAGATATGAAGACACATTTGAGCCTCTTTTGAGCCTCTGATATATTTATTTATTTATTTCTAAAAACAGAGATTTGTAACTTCTGGTTGAGCTATGCAGTGTGTCATCTACAAGAATTCAGAGGTAAGAAAAATATAGTGTGTTACCTGATTTTGGAATTAGCGGCCCAAGTGAGATGGTTGCCTTGTCATGAAAAGAAATATCCCTCGCCACTCTTGTGTGGTAACCAGGGTAGCAATGCTAAAGAAGAGAACATTAGAAGAATCTTAATCTTATGCTCAGAGTGCATTACATCCGTGGCAGCAAATAGTCTGTATACAGGATGGTGATTCCTATCTCACAACAAATGCACACAAGTAAAGTAATACTCACAACTGCACAATTGTTGTGACTCAAAAGACACAGATGCACTTGGCAGTGCAGGTAGATGTGTGTGAAATTTGTAAAGGTGAACATCTTGAATGAGAACCTGGACACAGTAGAGATACCGTTCTGAAGCACCTCCACTGTACCATCTGCTGGATTAGGACACCTGGAAGACAGGAAATTTGAGAGAAGTTACCTAAAGTACAGCAATGTGTAATAGGGATGATAATTGAAATGATATAAAATAAACTTATTATTGTGTGTAAGTTTTTGAGAAAACAGTTTGATCCTGAGGTACAGTATAAAAATGAAACTCTCTTACGCTCTAATGATCAGGTTCCAGCGGACAGGATAGCTGGCATTATCAATAGGTGTTGCCCAGCATGAGTCCAGAATAGTGGCCACGTGTTGTTCATCGACCCCTTCTGTTTGCACCTCGATGTACAACCTCTGGTCTATTTCCATTTGTATATTGCTGTTCTTGGTCAGGGGGATAGTGAAGCCTGGATCCTCAAAGGGAATCATTCTCAAAGTGTAGTGACCCTCGCCAGATGGAAGCGTCTTGTTCACAATGCTGCATAACAACATTACAGAATGTTAAGAAACCCAACAGGAACACCTCTGGTCTATTTTGTCTACAGGTTTTAAGTGGTTTACTTAAACTACTGTGACTTTGGGTACCCCAAACCATAAAAACATTGCAAGTGAGATGATATTGTGAATATCACCTCTCGAGAGGCTTGATGCCCACATCCATAGACAGGGCCTGGGACAAAGGGTAAACACAGGAAAAATGCAGGCGGATGCTCTTCTCTCGACTAATGAGGCCCTCATGAGGGTCCACGTCGCCCTGAACAGTGTTCTCATACATGAAATGTGTCCCATTGCTCTTTAAGAGAAAGACAACAAAAGATTTCAGGTAGTATGAGCCAATGTGCTTTTAACTTGGGCAGGTGAACATAGTATCTTTGGAATATATGGATTATACCCTGAGAAGCGTCCCACACAGCCGGTCATCATTGTTGTAGTGAAAGACTAGTCGTCCATCCTGGAGAGTTCCCTTGCAGGACTCGTCGCGGAGGTGTAGGGCACCAAGGTGGAAGCCAGCTTCAAACAGCTGGCAGCGTGACACCGACAAGGTGCCTGAACTACCGTCACAAGTGATGTTTGAGTCTATAAAAGAGAAAGGTATTTTATACATTAAGACAACAATCAAAGTATGTTGATTGCTCAAGTTTTACTTTCTGTGCATAACCAATGCCAAAGAAAACAATTTAACACATCCTAGGTTTAAGAAGAACTGTCCTCACCATAGTTCATGTTGTTGGGCCGATGGTGGTGCTCATCACAGAAGCAGCCGTAAGCACCTTCTTTCTCACCACACCACTCATACTCTGTGCAGTCCAGTTGTTCACACGGGTCAGACTCTGCTGTGGCAACAACAACACAAAAACTAATGAAACTGAAACAAAACAGACACATTTGCAAACAAGTATGATTTTTTTCCCTCATTTATTATCTTGACTGTCCATTAGCCCCATGCAGACGTACCACAATGCAAATCAGAGCGCCAGTCAGGGATGCTCAGCCCCAAAACTAAGCATCCTGCCTCATAGGCTGCGATGGCAGAACACAGCATGCCATTGGCTGGAGTGTAGTGGCAGAGATCATAGATGCAGGAAATGAAAAATGGCTGGGGGTCAGCGTGCAGGTGGCAGGCACCAAATGGACCACTCGTGTTGGTGATGACACTACAGAGGTCAGAGTATTCTTCCAAGAAAGGGCAGTCGTTCGGTCCATCGCCACTCTCTTCATCTGTGGAGCCACATCTGGAAAAGATATATATTAATATGCCATTACTGTCTGCTGAAAATTCTTACACTGTATTTAGGGAAACCTTACCCTGGTTGGCTTGTGGGTGCCTTCCAGCTATGTCCGAAGTCATTGTCATTTTGTGCAGATGTGCCATTGGGCAAGACTTTGTCATCTCTAGGGTCATTGTTGAAGTTTCCACACATTCCTATGACTCTGTTTTCACGGCGTGGGCCCATTCTGACCAGTAAAGAACTCTGGCCATCAAACTGGACGATCAAATCGGTGGCATTGAGCACCATGTATTTTCCCTGCCTGACTACTAGAGCTAAGGTTCCTGCAGCGGCGGAAAGAGACACTTCACTTCCATTTACCTGGAGGGATGAGAGATCGGACATAGAGACAGTCCAGAGGTGAAAGGACACATTTGTTTCCAATGTTTACACCATACTGATGTAGAGATGTGTACATCTTGAAATTGATTAAGAACTCACCTTTACTCTTTGATTAGGTCCCATCCTTATGTGTACACTCTCTTGTTGTTTTGAGAGGTATACATCCACTGCCGATACAAACGAAACAATGTTGTTTCCACGGTGATTATTGGTTGCTGTGACCTGAAACTGGGTCTCACTGGTGCCATGGTTCACACTCTCAGTTATGATGTAAGTGCAGGTACCCTGGAAATGAGCCACCGCTCCATCAAAGGTGATGTAATGTGGGTCTCCCCACACAGTGCAAGTAGACATGGTGTCAAAACAGCCCAGCTGACCATTTCTAATGGTGCACTCTTGCTCAGAAGTGCAAGAAGCCGCAGAACAGCGCAGGTCATTGGGAGCATGACACTCACAGCGCTGGGTGCAACCTTCTGTCCAGAAGGATTCACCAGCCTGTTGTACGTTGCAAAAAGAGACACACGCCACAATGTGGATTAATCAAATCTCTTCACAGCCAACACTTTTACACAGAAGTCTATAATTGTACGTGCAAAGATTTTACGGTGTAGCTTAATTTAGTAAGTGACTTACATTGTAGTAGAAGCCATCGTACTGACACCCACAGTTTTCCACGGGGATGCATTTTGTCCCACTCTTGACGAAGCCTTCATCACAGAAGCATCCCTCGGAGCAAACCTGCTCACAGGTGGCGTCAATGCTGCTCGCACAGGTTTGGCCACAGTCAGTACCACACAGCTCATAATGGCTGTTTGCTGGACATTCGAGTACTTAAAAAGTGACAAAGAAGTGTCAATCTCATTAGTTTAATCTGTAGGTCTTTACATCAGTGAATTGAGACTAGGTTCATGAAAAGCAGGTTTCTTCAATTTTTAAGATGAATTGATGGGTTGACTTACTACAGCTGGTGTTCTCTCTCCAAGGGTAAATTCGAATATTAGCTGATTGACAGGCACTCACATATGCTTCAATGGCCCTGCATAAAAGATCTTGACCCTCATTTCCTGACACGCAAACATCGTATACGCAGTCTTTAAAATATGGTCTTGGGTCCACCTCCTCATGGCAGAAGCTGAAAGGCCCATCGGCTGCCTGAATCACAGCACACTGAGCTCTAGCAGGTTCTTCATTTGTACATTGTGGGCAGGAGGGAACACATCCATCACTGCAGCTGTAATTGCCTTCAACCTTCCAGGCTCTCCCAAACTCTTCTGGAGTGGTGACGATCATTCCAGATGGGGTGCGGAACTCATCATTTGGATTTCCATTGAAATTTCCACAAAGTCCACATGTGTGTCCCCTATTGATGACAATTAAATATTGTTGAGTTTTATGCATGAAGTACATTTTTTAACTCGTAATTTGCGCTCTAAACGGCATCAGTGAACGGCAGATACCTGTAATTTGAAGGTACAGAGATAAACACTGTACTATAGCCATCGTAGGTGACACTTAAGCCAAAATTGGTACTAACAAAAACACGAGATCCACTTGAATAAATAGACACAAGACCTCCATTCAAGACAACTGGCAGATTTCTTCTGTGACCATTCACCTAAAGAATATGGGGAAAATAGTTACTCTGAGGTACATTTCTTAAGCTGTGTTCTCACAGAAAGCAAAAGAGTATTTTGTTGAGACACTAATACTACATGCAAAGTGATTGCAAACATGTGAATAGATGTAAATCCACCTATTTGCTGGCAGGCACATTAGATTCTGATCGTGTCTGGAGCGGATGACAGGTAGAAGGAAAAATTAAGTTATATGATTAAAAGGTGGATTTATCCTAGTCTAATTTATCAATTTGTCTTAAGTGTTGAGTCACACATATGCCCAATGCCCCTACTACTTGTTTTTTTGGCAAATGCAGGCTAAAGTATTCTAGATGTCCCATCCGTCCATTTTACTTGAGGAAGAAATTCAAGAAAACATAAATGACGCTATGATCAAGTTTGTGTGAGCAACATAGGTATTCGAATTTTACTTTGCTTTTGGTTTGAATACACAGTAAGTCATAAAATGACTAAAACTTTGATTTTTTTTTTTTTTTTTTTTTTT
>KV751339.1:5166962-5194211 GCA_001698575.1 Mola mola
AGGTAAACGTGTTCGTGAATGAAGGTGGAGAAGAAGTATAGCTACATGCCTCAAGAAATTACATCATGCCCAGTGAATTCAAAAAATGATTATATGGCGCCTACTTGACCATGGTAGGACAATAGTACAATCCTCTATTGCTACTTCAGCAACTGCTGGTCACAACACCACAATTGTTACTGCACAAAGTTCAGTCATCTGAGTTAACCAGATATGCAGTATATGCATGGCTAATACTGTTCTTTTCTGGTACATATGGCCTGTTGTTCTTTTCTACTGGTGTGGTCTTGTGCTATATTATATGTTAGCATATTGCAGGCGTATACCTTTTTTTGTGATGAGAAATAAAATGTCTTTGTTTTGCCTCTCAAATTTGGCCTTCCAGAATAATTCTGGACAGCTTTGACAGGTACCATTATGGGCTGGGTTCAGCTTTTGAATTTTGGATTTTCAGACGCCTGCAGAGCTCTAGAAGTTTTGCACAGATCACTGTGGGTTAAAATGATTTTGCCCCCAAGGAACCACAGAATGTCACCACAATAGCAAAACTGTAAAAACAAACTAGTTGTTTTAACTTAAAAAATACTGTCATGCCTACTTTAAATTGCATATATTTAGGCAGAAAGGAGGTAAAATAAGCTGTTTAATAATTGTGCAAAGGGATGAATACAATTACCATTATAAGTGCAAACTCTTGATCCATGATCCGATCGGAAGGCCCAGCGACCTGTTACATTGACATTACTGCTCAAGTGGAAAATTGAGTTAGCACCTGTAGCAGAGCTAGAGAATGATCCAGGGATGCTAAAATAGAATGTAGAGTTTATTGTATCATAGCCAGCCTGCAAATATGAGTGAAAAAATGGATTACAATTTTGGAGTGTATTTACTGTGAAAAAACAGATATTATCTAGGCTATAAAATCAGCAAAACATGAGCAATTTCTCTTTGATTTTTAGCAATAGAAACAAAATAGTGTAAAGAAGCTGACCTGCACATTACGAGCAGTAAAGGCTATTGTCCCATAGTTCAGCAGAACAAATGTGTACTGTCCTCCAGAGATCAACACGGCTTGGGCAGTTGCGCGCTGGAAAAAAATGTGTTATTGAATTTAGTAATTTATGTATTCATTCATCCATCTATACTACTTTTCAGTTATTTTGTTTCCCAACATGTGTTTTTATGCTATGAAGTGTATTAGCAAGGTTTCCATTAAAACAATATCATAAATTTATATATATATATATTCGCATTTATCTTACATTGATACACCAACTTTTCCAACTTTGAAATATATTTCCAGATCACTTATATTTTTATGTTTTTTATAATTTAATTTGACACTGAATTAACTTGACTTACTGTGCCTGAATTTGGATAGTAGGCCACCTCATACCATGTTGCAACAAAAACCCAGGAAGCATTGAAGTCAATCCCTGGGAAGTAGTCATTAATGTCCTGCGTAGCTTGAAGGAGGACAGTGCCACTGGTGTATTGTTTGTGGTACACCTGACCATATTGTCTGTTGTCAAGATCTGTCCAGAGGGCAGCAATCAAGTCCTTTGTTCCATTATTTGGAAATCGTACAGGTGCGTAACTACTCCATGAAGAGGTAAAAGTCAGGTGTCCGTTGTTGTTCACCTAGAAAAAAGTCATACAAACAAAGTCACTGTAGGTATAAAATAGGTTTTTTTGTAGTCTTTATAGTGGGAATATTTAAAGTGAATGTGCACTCAGTGGATTTTCAAATGTCAAGTGTCCATTATGTTTGATCTTCAAATATACCCGGTGGATTTATTCATTTAGTTTATTAGTTATTATTACTATTAGTAGTAGTAGTAGTTTTTTTCTCTCTGTACTTGAAGTCAACATTCAAAATTTCTATATTGTACAGATTTTGCCTGGCACTGTGACGAATACTTCATAATAGTATTGCTCCATGTTGCAAAATATGGGCTGCCACTGTCTACAGGTGATGTAAGTGTCACATAAGGGAAATGGGAAATCTTATGTAGAGGTTTTGCAAAAATCTTGTAAGTTTGTAAAAAAAAAAAAGTTAAAATGTCGGGAACTTAAATGTGACTGAAAAATTGTGCATCAAATATTTCACATACATAAATCTGATTGTACAGTTGTCCGAAATAAACAAAAGGTCGTTGCAGGTAGATCTGTGGAGAACTTCCATCATCTACTTTAGGGTTTGCAGTTCCAGATATTGGGTACAGGGGACCTGAAGCAGTAATGAAAAATAAATGCAAAGGGACAACAACTGCATGTCAATTCAATAAATTCACCTCAAGAATACACATTACATTATTCAGTGCCTCAATAACGTTCACAAAATAAATAACGATATCTATTTCCATGACAAATTCTAAAAGAATTCATGTTTGCACAGGACCTGTGTGTCAAATTGAGCATTAACAGTTGAAAAAAAACAAACATGAAAGATTCTTTAATAGATGTGAACTTACTCGGAACTTGAGAAGTCACAGCACCTGTAAACAAAATAAAAAAGACAGATGCACAAATGAACATTGTCTTTGAAAAACAAAAGAATCACCCAATTTATGATTACAAGTTAGATGGAGTTAATATGAACAAAAATACTAGTTATACTTACTAATCATGCCCAAAAGCATCACAAATAATTGGATTTGCCTCACCATTCTGCCACTGCTGTCACTTTACCTCTCAACCATTTGAGCCTGCAGGAGGAAATAATGCTTCATATATTAAATGCTGGAGCAATAAAGCACATTTAATTACAGAATGACTCCATTGTTTGATCGTGTCTGCATTCTCGGTAATTAAAACTTGTGAAACCAACTTGTCCCCTCCTAACTAATGATCAAATTACATATTGTGTGCCAAAATATATGGTAGATATAAAAAAACAAAAATGTAAGGCTGTAAGTTGTCATCAAAGAGGGAAATGAGGAGGCCATTTGTCTTACATTATGTCTTACCGTTAAGGAAAGGGGACATATTGCACTCTGGACAATGATTTAATGCTGAAGCTTGTTAAATGATTCTCAAAATATTGGTGATGGGAAATATTCTCAACTGGCATATCGCTTTATTGGACTATATTCAGGTACTACAACGTGCAGCGTACAATGAAGCCCTTTCTTATGCCCTCTACTATGAAGTTAATGTTTCTGATAACGAGCATCAAAAGGTGCCAGAAGGATTGAATCCCCGTGTGTTTGTGACCACAACTTACCCAAGAGGATCCAAGGAAATCATGCATCGTGTCAGAAGACATGCAGTATAATGTAAGGCTGTAAGGTACATGTATTTCTATTTGAGAAACGACTTGGTCTGCAACAAACGGAGCTTTCAAGCAAGTTGACGCCGCAGTGAGAGGGTTGGTGAAGGTTTGCATTTGCAGCCTTTTCCACTGTTGGTCGTGTTATACGTCCTGAAAGCTCATGAAGATCCATGCTAGATGACATGATGTTTCTGACTGAAGGTCCCCATTGTATGAGGATCTTTTCTTTTTAATTCTACCTCCTGACTTTCCCTATTGTTGAGATTAAGGTAGCAGCTAATTTTCCTGGGCTTCCGGACACAAAAAACCGAACAAAACCAGACATGTAATTGTCAACGGGATTAACGCCTTTGAAAACCAATCCAGATCCCGACCAACAGTCCACCAATTCAGTTCATCCACCTCATAATTTACCCGAATCCGTGAACCTTTTTCTTCTGAAAATGGATGAGGAATGGTTTTTATTGTCTTATATTACAGTCTTATTGTTGTCAACATTTTAGTTTTACAATTTTACGACAAGCCACTGACTTAGTCTTTTCTGGCTGGTGTGGGGCGGTTAAGATGCTTTCGATTTGATATGGAATTCCAGCCATAAATGTTTATCACGCAGGAAGAAAAGGTTTGAACTAAAACGAGAAGCTAAATGAGGATTTTATTTTTTCCCTAGAGTAATAAAAAGACATGCCTTGTCTTGTTCTTAAAAACGTCACTTATTACTTGAAGATTCAAATAATGAATATAGCTCCAGTAAGCATTTTGTAAATATTAATTAAAAAAAAAAAACGCAAAGAGATGGTTGACGGAGCAACAGTGGTTGGACTTATATTTGAGTGTGGGTTAGGTTTTTTATTGATTGTGGATTTCTTTGTACTCTGTGTTTTAGATAAGGCTGGATAGTATTGTCCCCTGAGACGTATTTGTCCGGGACAACAGTGCCATAAAACTGTAATCACATTCAGCACACTCATCAATAATTACAATAAAATCAGGGAGATAAAGTTGTCTATACAGCTGATACACGGAGCAACACTTGCCAGTTCGTAACAGATAAAATAGTAGTTTCATCTGAGACTTTCATGAGTTCTAAAGTGTGAGTATGAGTTTTAAAGTTATTAGGCTGACTGTTTCTACACTCGTTGGTTTACGAGGGGAATAAGAGAATTTGCCCTTTTTACACACCCAGCAGGGTTAGCACAGGTCACAAACTTGTCACAAAAATTATAAGTTTAACGATAAGTAAAATGTTTTGATAATAAAATGTTCCTCATATATTTTCTGCGGTTGGTGTTGTTTTGTGAAGGTTTGTGTTGTTTTTGCACAGAGAAACGATCAAATTCCTGAATTAAAACCGATTTTATTTTCAAAAAGGGATCTTAAACATATTTAACAAACAAGGATTTTATCATGCTTTGTTTCAGTTTAATTGGGGTAGAACAGAACAGATCCCTGGTGCGGAGCCAGACTTGACTTTTTTTTTGATGATGGCTTTAAAACAAATTTTAAATAGACATGCAACTTTTAAGAGAGTTCATGTGCGGGATAACTACTGATTTTTACTTACGTAGCCTGGGCTTATAGCCTCTGCTACTGTTTGGACTGCTTTTAGGCGGCTGTGAAACAAGAGATTCCCCTTTTTTAAAAAGCTAAATCAGAGTACTGTTTGTCTGTTATGACAAAAAAAAAGTTAAATGACCCCAGGAGTTTCTGGGAAAATCACAAGGTCCCTCTCTGTTAGTAACAATTCTCAGGCTGTGTCCACTTATCTTCTGGCTCCTTATTTGACCCTGCTGGCTCTGCAGCTGTAAGATCTAGTACTGATGCATCTGTATGAAGGTTCATAAGGCCTTAAAAGAGCTGGATCCTTAAAAAAAAAAACCTTAAGGACCTTTGTTCATGGATTCTTACCTTTTTAGCTGCTCTTTAGCCAGTGATGTTTTTAGCAGAGCCAAATGAATATCTTTTTTACCTTACAGTTGTGGCTGGCTTGAGCCTTTGTCTCTGGTTAGATTGCGTGTGTGTGTGTGTGTGTGTGTGTGTGTGTGTGTGAGTGTGTGACTGAGCAGATACTCTGTGTGCTACTGAGTTCACTACGGGGAGAGTTGTAGGGGAACGGCGCCAGATATAGCCACTATAAAAGTGCATCATTAACAAGTGCTGTCACAACGTTAAGTAATTTTATGCCTGCGGGACCTGTGACCCAGAAACAAAGCCCTGGTTCGAGCTGCACATCTCCGTCTCCTGTCCTGTAAGTGAAGAATGTTCTAAAGGTTGGTCTCCTCAGCTCAGGACTCTCAAAAAAGGCAGTTGTTGGTTTGCAAATTATAGAGTAGATAGAATATAGATAGAATATCTTTATTGTCATTGTAACACGTACAACGAAATTGAGTGCAACCCTTATTCAGAACAAATATATATAAAAATGTATAGAAATATATGCTAAATAAACAATCAATTAACTATATTTAAAAAAAAACACACACCGATGCAGACATCCACATTTATCCGATATTACACGATCCTCGTACAGTATAAAGATTGTTGAATTATGTCTTGGCGGGGTGTTTAATACGTTAATGTCCGTGGGGTAGAAACTGTTTTTTAGTCGGTTTGTCCTTGTTTTAACTGTCCTGTATCGTCTGCCTGACGGCAGCAGTTCAAACAAATTGTGTCCAGGGCGTGATGATTCCTGCAGTATATTTCGGGCTTTCCTGAGGCAGTGGGAACTCTATAGATCCTCCAGAGAGGGTAGGGGGCAGCCCAGGATTTTCTGGGCGACCTTGATGAGCCCCTGGAGTGCTTTCCTCTGTGCCACTGTGCAGCTGGAGAACCATACACTCCCAGGAGGCAGAAGTCCGGGACCCTCTCCACACAGTCCCTGCGTCTGAATAATGGTTGCATGTCCTTTTTCTTCTTCCCGAAGTCCACAATGAACTCCTTAGTTTTTATTGTGTTAGTGATTGGTCAAGTGATCGCTGTATTAGGGATGATGGTCTGTGCTGTGATAGCATATTGGTTCACAAGAGTGTGCCACAGGGACCACTTTTATTCACCATTTATGTTTAATAATCTGGATAAACGTATGTCCTCATCCTGTAAAATGCAAAGAATGATTTGAACCTCAGTGAGCTGGTGTCGTTAAATGTTTTTTAAATCTAAAATGAAAGACTTAGAAACCGACTCTATAGAATGTCAGTGTTGTAACATGCCTGGTTGTAAAACTGCATCCCTGAAAGGTTCCCCTTTTAGATGAGTAGACAGTCTCTTTTCATGTAAATTTTAGTGCTTATGAGTAATATGTTTCTCTACCTATGTATCTTTGTTGCAACTGTGTGTTTTTGCTGCTGCCTATCTTGGTCAGATCTCTCTTGAAAAAGAGATTCTTAATCTCAACGGGACCGACATTTCTAAATAAAGGTTAAATAGAAATACAATGAATACGGAGAATTTCGCCTCACCCCTGCATTGAAGGTTTCTCAACCAGGAGTGGTGGCTATAAGGGGCTTCAGTGTAGCCGTTTATACAGTGAACCGGCGTTGCGGAGACAAAAGATGGATGACCGGCGTGACGTGTAATACACCAGCATCAGCATGCATCAGCTTTTAGTGATGTATTAGTCACGTGGCAGGAAGCAACTTCTTCAAATATTATCTGAATTATATTAGCTTCTCTCATTTGTGTTGCCAACCGGAAATGTTCAAAGTTTAATCTTTTTGGTCCCTGTGAAGTGCTTAACATGGTTAATTGCGAAAACATTTGTTTTTGAGCGAGGTAATCAGAGTTGTTCTATTATGGCCCCTTTAATTCCACTGTTTGTGTAAGGATCTGTAAAATATCCACATTGGGACAAATTCACAAAAGGAGTGCACTGCTTTTGTGCTGTAAAACGGTGGAAGTTAGAGGAAAAAAAATTGCATGCAAACTGCACAACCACACAGATAGTGTCCAGGGTGCACCTGTCCCACAGGGCATGCACATAAATTAGGGAATTTTCAAAAAGATTTCCTGAAACCTCCCAATGCAAATGAGGCTCATTGCAAATAGCCTCTCATTCACAAACGCCAGCACAAATTGCCATAGACAGTTAAAGTGCCACACTCAGTGGCACTCAGCTGGTTTGTAACTTGTGGCATATAAATGAGGGCTGTCATTCTTGATAAATAACCTGGCGAAGGCACCATGATGCCACGCAAGAAGGGATTTTCCAGAAGAATGTGCAGCAAATGTTTCAGCTATATAGAAATCAAAGACGCTGACAATGGCCAGTGTGGATTCTGGACTGGTCAGGCATCGGACTGGCAGTTTTTTGGGTTTTTTTAGTAATCCAAGTTAGACATATAATATATGTCGCATCTTGGCACAAAGCCACTACTTTATTGCTGCATGACTGATTTACAATCACAGGCTCAAATTGTAATCAGTAGCCAAATCAATGGTGTGTTTGCACTGGCATGCAATGGCAAATTCTTCTGTGGATGACTGAGACAATAAAAAAGTTTTGAGCGCTGCTGAAGAAGCGTTCAGTGAGTTAAATCTTTAAAAGTAGTCATTAAGTTCTTTTACTCTGTCTAATAAGAAGGATGTTGTTTATTGACAGCTTTCCATCAGAGTGCTATACAAGATATAAAAACAAAAGCAACACTGATAAAACACACCAAGGTTAAAAAGAGGACATCAGAGACAAGTAAACAACTGTAGACTGGTCCATAATGTCGGTGCACAGAACGAAAAAGCTCGCGGGCATCTTCTCTTTGACCCTTGGGACACTGAGAAGAACAGTACCCTGGGAATGCAGAGACCCTGTAGGCACGCATGGGTTCAGGAGTTCAGCCAGGTATGATGGTGCGTTGCCATTTAATATTTCATATCAAGCAGCACGACTTTAAAGTCAGCTTTAACTTGATCAGGTTTCTGTCATGCTCCTAAACTCCCTTTCCGTCAACAACAATGTCATCCACCATTATGGCCCCCGAGGTATCCACCAAAGATTTGCTCCATCCCTCTGTGGAAAACTCCTGAGTCAGTGTTGATACGTCCTCAGATACGTCCTTGATGCATCCTCAGGAACGGCCAAAAGGAGTTGTGGATGTTGTAAAGAGAAATGAGGCTTCATACAGTTTGATTTGAGCTCTTTTTCCACTTCTCTTTCACACCATGGGGGGTTGACAAGCGGTGCTGCCTGTCTATTTCATCATTGAGTACATCTATGACTATGAAAGCTTGAGTTTTGGAAGGTTTATCCTCGTGTGCAGCTGCAGTTAATATTTTATATTTGCGTTCAAACTTGCGCCAGTTTTCTGCCACATCACCATAAAAGGCCAAAGGGTCTGGACCCCTTGAATCCGTCAGCCATGATTTCATCCCGATGAGCGCTTGTAGTGCGGCGATACATTTTTACCAGATGTTAGTTCTTCCTTCCCACGACTTGTCCGTGCAATGCAGTTATGATGTGACAACTTGATCCCACTTCTGTCTTCTTCGAGCTCATCGTCATTTTGTGCCGATGTGCCACTGGGCAAAACTTGAGACAAACAACAAATCAGTGCATCAAACTCAATTAACATTGCACTTTTAAAAGAGTAACTTAAAGATGACTTACAAGTTGATAATAACCAAAGTACAAATGCAAAGAGTAAAACAGTCTTGGACTCATACACATTAGCAATAACAATGATCACAATATCCAGCACAAACAAAAAGGCTTTCATATATAGTGGAAATTATTTGAACACTAATTGTGTTTGATGAATCATGATCAATTATTTATTGGTTACACTTTACAACAAAGGTACAATAAGTAACGTTAGTTAATGTTGTAATAAGCATTATTAATGGTGTAATGATACCATAATGTATGTACCATAATGTAATGTACAAATTTGTATGTACAAATGTTATGATGAAATGTTACCAGAATGTATCCAGAATGTCAGCATGAACTGAGTTCAGAACAAATGTCACACAAAGATGTGTGTCAGGATATGGATTCAATCTGTGGAACGGACTGGAACTGGAAATGAAAGAATCTTTACGGATCTGTATAAATCTAAAAGGAGCTGACAAAAATGTGTGTCAAAAGGGTTGTCGTAATAAGCTAAAGCTCCAGCCCACACCTTTTCCGTCCTGCTTCATTTATTGTTTATCATTTGTTTCAAATGCTTGAAAAGCATTAATCTAATGTTAATGTAGTTTTGCTGAGTTTTGGATTTTCTTGTAAGATGGAAAATTACCAAAATAAACTATACTCAACTAAACTGAAGGAATTTATGTTTACATGCCAGCAAAAATATTTTGAATATTTATCAGTTAGATAAAAATAAACTATAAATATTCCCTTTGCTGCGTATGAAAGTACTTTAAAAGAACCATGTGGACAGACGAGAGCGTTGCGGTCATGTGATAATGTCATACGTCATATCTCATTATTGATGGACGGACAGGATTATGATATGGCCATGCAGCTGAATTGGAGATCACGTTATGAGGACTTTTTGAAACAAAAAGAAAAAAGTAATTAAGCCAGAAGCTCGGCTTGAGGTTACTGTTGATTGAACACAAAATGAATTATGGACGTGAACATTTATTTGTTGTACTCAGCATTTATCTACCAGGTTTATCTTGAAGCTGTGAGATTCTTCCTTTGCTTCAATGCCAAATGATTTTTTTTTTTTTATTAATATTAACCTGCCCTTTGATTAAACCATATTTTCAATATGATTATTCATGATAGTTATGATAGAGTCAATGTGAAACAGCATGAATATCTGAGTCGCTCTCTCTTTTCAGTATCAATCAATACATGTCTCATTCACACTGGGTGTGAAACAATGGTGAAATGCATCTTACTGAGACAGAAAGAGAACCAGGATAAGAGCGAATGTAAATTTAAAAAGGCAAAAACAGAGTATATGTTAAATATTAGTATTGGAATAGAAAAACATAGGATTAACACCTTTCGTTTCGTCACGTTTAAACAATAAAATTGATAGCACTGAAGTAAATTGAATATATCTAAAACATTGAAATATTAAATAATATCATCATTATACAGCGTATCATGAAACAAACCACTTGATAAACTCATACAGACGCTGTGTGAGTTTTGATAGTTAATAGATATCTCAACACCTCTCAACACGGGCCTATGAGTTATTATTAATGTTGTATCTATTTAAAAGCCCTGAAAACTTTCCTTCCTTACATTTTTTTTCCACGGGAGTTCAACATAAACATATATTTTTCTGCTAGATTACAACAATTTTTAGTTTAAAAGAGGCAATCTCACTGGTTAAAAGAGCACCAATCAGAAGTTTGGGGTAACGTCAATTGAGATTTATAGATCAAATGGTCCTGTTTTTTTTATAGGCTGTTTGGACTATTTTTGACTCATCAATTCCTCTCCTGCTCCTGTGCAGACAATAATGAGAGCACATAGAAGCAAAGTAATGTCCACACTTCGTGGCTCATGCAGACTTTGACAGACTGTTCCCAGGAAGTCTGCGAGTCCTCAGTGCTATCCCAACCCATGATGCAGATTTCACCAGACCGCCTTCATGTACTTACCCATAATGCATCTTAATATAGACACAATATTGCACTTTTTCCAACTGCCAATTAAAACAATACAAAAACTATTATAAATTAAACCTGAACCACAGACAAAAAACAGGAGGATCCATCAGCAAAACTGTCTGGACTAAAATAATCGATGAAGTCACACAGGCTTTCACCCTGCATCGCTCATTCAAGACGTAAGACACGAAATGTGCAGCGTGATCATTTATACACAGAGATGAGCTTTGATCTGGCGGGAATTAAATTCATAATTGATCCAAAGAAGGATTTTGCAGCTATATGTGAACCATGTTCAAAACTCTGTGTATGAGATTTTGAGAATTATGACATGGATTCGTGCATGAAAAAAATATAGAAATGTGTATATAATATACAATAATATGCAAATATGAACCCTCTTAAATTAAAGCTGAAATTGTGCACTGATTTGTTTTATTTCAAATCCATTGCGGTGCTGTGTCATTGTCCAACTACTTCTGAACCTGAGCGATGAGCTGTCAGAACAGGACAAACCATAACAACTTAAAACAAAGTTCTTTAAAAATCTCAGAAACCATACAAGCAGCTGCACACATCACACACACCACAGTCACAAAAACAATATCATTGTCCCTAAATTAGACAAAAAATAATAAATCAATCACTATTCCAACAAAAATGATGGCAACCTATAACTGCAAAGTTAAAAAAAAAAATCAATTACAACCACAGTTACAAATTAAAAATGCAAATCTGAACCAAATCAAATAATTATCCATCCTAAACCTCCACATATTTTATTATATGAAAATGCTATATAAAGTACTTGTCACTGCCAAAGGCACCTCCTAATTACATTGGTTTAACACTACAAAATTCACAGTTAGGCTATGGCTGCACATTTGTTTGAAGATGTGTTTTCAACAAAGTTTTGAGCCGATGTGGCAATGATTTCCACCGCTCCATGTCTCCGTAGAGAGCAGTTTTCTTCATCATGCTTGTTTTGGATTTATGCTGCATGAAGCTCCTCAATAGTCAACTGAGGCTGCACTTTGTTATACGGCCGCAAGATGGCAGTGTCACACTCTTAGCTTCCCTAAATGTGAATGAAAATTGCTCCTCATAAATGTGTCAATTAAAATCCAATGAGAACATTATGCAGGATTTTGTCAATGACATAGACAAGGGGGGAGGGGACTCCAGCCATCAGATACAGTGGGATGTTGAAGAGTGAGAGAGATGGCGAGGATGAAAGAGGGATTGAGCGAGGAAGGGGTGCGGTGGGGGTGGTGGGTTTGCAGGAAAGCAGTTAAAATGTGCAGTTGTGAGAAAATCCTCCCAGTGTGAGTGGAAGCTGCAGAGGGTTTCCTGCTGGCACAGCAGTGTGGCTGAAGCTGCGCAACATGGGACTCCATCTGGCGGCCTGAATGAAGCAGAGACGAGAGAGGAAGCGTCCTCACACGGCTCTTTATGCAGTATGGAGATGTTGGCCAGACAGTGGTACATCTGGATACTCCTGAAAACAACATTTTGTTTGGTAAGTGAAAAATAAAAGCACTAATATGAATTAGATGCATGCCATTAATAATAGAGAGATATTGAGATTATGTAGTTGAAAGGTTTATTTACTCAAAAGCGTGTGAGGTGCTGACACTTTAAGTTGCTTTTCTTAGTCACTCCCTGTAAAATTATTAGTTCTTTACAGTAATTTAAAAGATGCCATTCTTCACATGTAATTGCACATTTGGTGTGGTTGGTATACTTTATGCTTACGTGAACAATCATATTTGAGTCGTTTAGAATTTTCCATTCTTTCTGTCCATTTCAAACATCTTTGGCAAAGCAAAATTTAGACATCAAAATAGTGCAACCTTTTTTTATTTCTTTTCTTTTCCACGCATTCAATGTCTGAGTCTTTCTCCCCCCTGATTTTCTCTCCAGCTGGTTGTCGGGCGACAATATGGGAATTTCACCTTTGCCAAGAGAGCATCGCCTGACCTCAGCGAAGCCTCTTCTCCACAGACAAATTGGATGTCCCAGACTGGGAGCCCAAGCCAGAACACCAAACCTCCCAACAAACCTCCACTTCCTCTCTCAAAGCAGGGATTTCTGGACATTCCCGGAGGAAGTTCCCCATCATCGAACCTAAAGCTTGGTCCTGTCACCAAAGCTCATGGAAAATCCAAATTCTCCAGGACATTCATCTGGGGGGACTTCTACTCGAACATCAAAACGGTCAAACTGAACCTGCTGATCATGGGCAAGGTGGTGGACCACGGGAACGGCTCCCTGGGGGTCTACTTCCGCCACAACTCCACAGGTGTGGGCAACGTGTCCGTCAGCCTCGTCCCGCCGCTGAGACAGGTGGAGTTCGACCTGCGGCGTCAAAGCGTGGTCACCCCCAAAGACTCCAAGACGTTCAGCTGCAGGCTGGACCGCGAGAGGACCGAGCGCAGCAAGAAGGTGATGCTGTGCAACCACGACCCGTCCAAGACGTGCGATCAGGAGCAGACGCAGAGCCACGTCAGCTGGATGTGCTCCGAGCCCTTCCGAGCCGTCTGCGTCCACGTGTCTTTCTACAGCACCGACTACAGGCTGGTTCAGAAGGTCTGTCCGGACTACGGCCACCAGGACCGGGCAGCCCTCCCGCCCGCGGGGTGACTGGAGCTCCACACCACGACCAGGACCAGGACCAGGACCACTGTGTTCACCACGACTTTTATAGGATGAGAGCCGTGATCGCATTGGTTCAGGATTGACCAGATACGCTAAAGTGAACGTCCTGGTGCTTGTTGTAGAGTTGTATCTGATAGTTTTTATGATATGCGTGTCATTCAGGGTGCAGTTAGCAGGTAACCTGATCAATATTTATGATTTTTTTTTTTAGATTTGTGTTTGGGACTGTTGCGTATTTCCCTCTGCGATGGCCAACTGTTGCTTTTAAGTGAATAATCACGTATATTTTGGGTTGTAATGGTTTCATTATTACTCTTCAATGTCTTTTGTGTGGAACCTTAAAGATATGACATACATTTGCATCACCTTGTACACTTCTGTCGTATTTACGTCACTCTTCACTGTAAGTTTCTCAATTAAAAAAAAAAAAAAAAAGGAATAGAAAGCATGACCTAAAAAAACCACAACAGTCTACACAGGTGGCTCATTTGATGCAGTGCCTGAAAGCCACATTCATGATTCACAGCAGACTCACTCAGACCTTCTGACCTCATGAATTAGGCTTAAAACAAATATTACTGGACACTAAAAGCTTGTTGAGGAAATAGTTTTCACAACACCTGTGGTCAATCTGCCAGCAGTGCAACCTCCTTAAACCCAGTGTCCCATTAGCTGTGAGAGGGCTGTGCCCTGATTGCTCCTTGCAGCAGCAACCTCGAAGTGACGGCTGGTGAAAAGCACGCAGGGAAACGGGATGGTGCAGGAGGATGAGGAGCTCTGTAACTCACCGGGGGAGAACAGTGCTGTCCGCTGTAGCCAGTGGTGGAGGAAGAGCTGCACTGTAAAAAAAAAAAAAATACTGTCGCAAAGCAGGGCCAGGAAGTCCTTTAACTTCCAAAAACTTAACCTAATCAACAGTACAATTCTCACAATTGCAGATATTCAATTGGTGAAAAGAAATAAAATAGGCAAATCTTAACATTTCAGAGTGACACAATGAAATTTAACTGGGGGAGGTGGTTGGTGGCACCTGATGAGGAGGTTGCAGATGTCATCCCACAGATTGTCCTTCAGGGCTTAAAACCGAAACTCTGCCTACTAAAAATAACTGTGGCTGAGACACCCAGATTGATGACTCCCTCAGCACCACAGCTGCAGTCAGAGACCAATAGAACTATAAAGATTCATGCTTTGATCAGAGAAAAACAAAGTCTCTACTCTAGCCAACCTCCTTAAACCCAGTGTCCCATTAGCTGTGAGAGGGCTGTGCCCTGATTGCTCCTTGCAGCAGCAACCTCGAAGTGACGGCTGGTGAAAAGCACGCAGGGAAACGGGATGGTGCAGGAGGATGAGGAGCTCTGTAACTCACCGGGGGAGAACAGTGCTGTCCGCTGTAGCCAGTGGTGGAGGAAGAGCTGCACTGTAAAAAAAAAAAAAATACTGTCGCAAAGCAGGGCCAGGAAGTCCTTTAACTTCCAAAAACTTAACCTAATCAACAGTACAATTCTCACAATTGCAGATATTCAATTGGTGAAAAGAAATAAAATAGGCAAATCTTAACATTTCAGAGTGACACAATGAAATTTAACTGGGGGAGGTGGTTGGTGGCACCTGATGAGGAGGTTGCAGATGTCATCCCACAGATTGTCCTTCAGGGCTTAAAACCGAAACTCTGCCTACTAAAAATAACTGTGGCTGAGACACCCAGATTGATGACTCCCTCAGCACCACAGCTGCAGTCAGAGACCAATAGAACTATAAAGATTCATGCTTTGATCAGAGAAAAACAAAGTCTCTACTCTAGCATACAGTTAACTACACAAGTATGTGGAAAGTCCACCAATATCTGTTATTTGGCCTTTGAACACCACAGCAAATATCTAATTCCTAAATGACAAATACAATAATCTTGTGATACACCTCACTACACTTTAGGTATCAAAATAAATGATCTCCTGTGCTGTGAGACTATTGTTCTGTATGTATCCGTGTTTAAGCATTTCGCTATTGCGCATTTTTATTATATTCTGTTGGGTAGTTTTATCAAGAGCGACGTCACTTAATAAACTCACGTGCTTTGATTTATGAATCAGTAGAATAATTACTAAGAGAATACCTTAAAAAAATGAATACCAAAAACTGGTTACCCCCTTAGAAAAGTATAATATAAAGTAGTAATGAAAATAACTTAGACACTCCAGCATTTATATACAGGATTAGGGCCAGGAATGAAAACAAAATGAGAGGACAAATAGAACCAGAATGCAGCCATCTTTCTGAAGATGATGGAAGAAAGTCAGGGAGGATTTCTTTTTTTTACCAAAGCCGATGAAGCGCAGCTTCACCAGTTCATCCAAGCTTGACATTTTGTTTAGTCTTAATGGGTCGATTTTAAATTCCCCACATTTCGACTTTTTTCCCTTCACAGTTCACAATGAAAAAAAATCTTCGACCTCTCCTCATTTTCCTCTCATGCCTGGCCCCAGATCTCCTCTTCCGTACTTACGATACCTGCCTTCAGGTCGACACGAACGCCAACGTCTTTACATCAATGGAAGAACAAACTCATCAATGGCCGCAAAACCAAACTAGAAAAAAATTTAGACAAGGCCACATGAAAACATAAAGGTCCCTTTTATAAAGGACCTAAGTTCACTGTTTGTAGCTGAGTTAGCACTAGATATGCTCTCACCAAAACAAATGATCTGTTTCAATAGTTGCAGAAAACGAGAGCTTTTTACTAAAGGCTTTGGGACGGTAGAGAGGAACACAGACATACATTATACAGGTTATTCATAACTAAATCAGAAGAGGTTTCTTGCAAGCCTAAATACAAGATAACACAATATCAAAGACTCAATATCTTATTGTGTCCTATTTTGAGTCACCAGGGACACTTAAAGTCATAAAAACATTTCCGTTTCCTCATTTTAGGTGTGATCACCAGTGTAATTTTGTGAAAAATAATGAATAGACAACACACAGAGCTCATACAAAAGTGCCCAGACAAAGTATGCATTGCATTCAATACAAAATAGTTGTGGTTTATTCTTTTGGGAACAAAAAATGGCAACAACTAAGTGTCACTTTTGATAACCAGCAATATCTACAGGAAAGAAACAACAATGGTTCCTTCTATCGATTAGCATTTTCCAACAGGTTGAAACGAAAACTGCAAATGTATTTCATGTGGTTTTGCCTTGATGTGCATTCTTCACATTGTCTTTTCTGAACATTAAAACGTGTTCATTGCAATTTCATTTCCCCTCAGTCTTCATGCCTGCAACGAAAACATCTGGCAAGTTCCCCCCCCCCCAATTTTTACAGCTGAAAATGCTTGTGTTTACACACCTTCAAAAACACTGATGTCTGTACAAATTCCTATGAAAAAAATAGAAATGACAGTTCCGAGGAAAGAAAAACTCCATTATAAAAGAACACTAACATGTCTGATTGAATCCTATCGTTATTTTGAAACCATTTCTTGACACATTTTTTTTTCTCCTCCATTTGTGGTTGACACCTTGGATTTCATATTCTCTCATGGGCTACAATGACAGATTCATACGCAAAATACAATTTCACCAAGAATGACATCCAGTTGTGCATTGCTATTTTCTGTCTCGTCTCCGTACTGTTTCCCCCCCCCATCTATTTTAAAAAATGAAAACGGACGCAGATGAAGCAGATTTTTCTATAGGCATACATGGATTGTTTCTGTCACTTTGCTGTTGAATTTTCTTAAAGGGTACTTGTTGGTGGTGATCCAGCTGGCTGTTTAGTCCATGAAGCTTGCTTCAGTGTGTGCTTGCCTACAGTATTTCTACTTGACTGCTGGTAAGGGTTTAGCGATGGGTAACCTGTCACTTTAGTGCAATGTTTTCCCAACTTTATTTGGGAGATTTATTTGATGATTTTGTCCCATATCAGCTTTTCTTGACTAGCCCTTGGTTTGGTCTTTCTCAGGGGAGGGGGTTCTTTTAGTTTGTAACAAAGAGGCCCAAAACTACATCTTCTTTAGTCCCTCACAGGGTCTTGTGTACATTAGTTTGGGAGCTTCTTCAGCTGCTCTCCTCCAAATGCTAAAAACGGAGCAAAAAAGAAGCCTTATGATAAAACAGACAGTCAAAGACTTGCCCTTTGAAATTCCTCATTTCCAGACTGTTGGCTCTTTTTGGGGGGTTGTTGTGTCTAGTTCTTCCTTCCAAACGGATTCCAAAATTAGGAACTAACAGGATGTCGAAGGAGTTAACTTCAAACACGGAAAAGAGCACAATGTCAAACCTCACAGGCCAGGGCTGAGGAGAAAAGGGATGATTGTGGTTTTTGTAAACGACAAACAGCCACTTCATGAGAACCACCAGTCCCACTGTTCCACCACCTCCTCCTCCTCCTCCTCCATCTTCTTCCCTCCTACATTAGAATAGTAAATACAGCAGGTTTGGATGAGGCCGAAGGGGCGAGATTCTGGGCAGGATGTTAGGTAGTGTAGTAGGTAACAGCGAGGGGGAAAGCTGTCCCTGTGTGTTTGGGGGGGGAGGATCTTGTGTGGTTTATGTGTGTTTATGCATGTGTTTGTGTATGTATGAGTTTAGATGCCCTGCTGTGAGGTCATTAGGATTGCTTGAGGCGTTTGCGTGGGGGTCCGAGAAAAGGGCACTGCGCCGAGGCCAGGGACCGGTAAGCTTCGGCCACCAGGTGAGGGTGAGACACCACCATAGACTTCCAACCTGCTGTCTCCATCACCTCTGCAGCATGGCTGGAGGACGAAACGTGAGACACAAAAAAAAAAAATTAAACAAATATTAGCTTGTGGAAGATCATAAAGAGGGACGGATTTCATGGTCTGCCTCAAGTAGCAAATGCCTAAAGGTGCTGCTAACCTTTTAAAAGGAAGACCCATGACAAAACAGCTATGTGAGGTGAAGCAACACATGCAAGCAGGAAGTGATGGAAGAAACAACGCAGACTCTGTGTTTCAGAGCTCCACAAACTCTAACACAATACTCTAAACATATCATGATATTGTGTTACACTTTAAACTGTGTCACAGACACAAGGGCAAGGGTTCTGATAATACTGCATCACATGCACAGCCACACAAACAATTAGCGACAAGAAACTATTTTTCCCGGCTCATTAAAAGTAAATCCCATCATGTTGTTATAGATTCTGACTTATCTGTCACAAACAAACAAGAGAATGTGAATCATGTGCAGACTGGTCGATTTGGAAAGCTCTAGACAGTTCACGGCAGGGTTCACAGCTTTGTGGTATGTAGATCTAAGTAGCATTATAGCTAATCAAACATCACCCTTTATGAGATGTTTGGAAAGCTTGGAAGGGTATAATATCTAACCAACAGTCCAATAACCAACCTCTGCAACAAGGTAATAAATGAATTATAAATATGCAAGTTAATAATGTTTAACGAATGTGTAACTACTCTCTCTGCCTGAGGGGGGATGCAGAAGTTCAGCACTCAGGTTTAAACATTTAATCATTTATGCATCAATATGAACATTTTGGCCAATAGCAATAACAGATATTAAAATTTTACCAATAACCATATTAGCAGGGTGACAGTAAATTAATAATAGCAATATTCTTGTTGTGAAGCCTTCATCAAATTGTTTTCTATTTGAACATTTCTACGGTGATACTAGTGAATCTAGTTCATCTAGTTCAATACAGAAAAAACAACTTATTTGACAAGAACTGCATAAATGATTTACAATACATGCAATTTTTCCTGATTATTTCAAGTTAATCTGATCATTCTACTCCTTAATCTCTCTCTATAAGTGATGACTTGTGCAGTTGATGGAGGGAATACAAGGAAGTTGAGCACCAGTACACTGAAACGTTCAGAATGGTTATCACATATTTACTGAGTTGGCACACGAGGTGACCGAGGATCTTGTGAGGAGTCAGGTTGCCCTGATCCCTCAGACAGCCTCGACATTTATCAGACAAGACCACTCCATGAGGGGACACGTGAAATTAAATTAACTGACGGAGACACCCAGAGATAAGGCAACAGGGTGAGAGCGAGTCCAGGTAACATCAGTAATGATGGCAGAATGAAGAAAATGTAACAGAAAGACACAATAACAGAGACTAAATATTCAATGGACTCTTCTGTTGACTCTGAATAAAGGTGATGGAGAGCTAATGATAATACTCTCTTGTCTGAGTGTGAACTCACTAGTTGATGAAGTCCACGGCCTGCGTCTTGAGCTGGTCGGCACTGTGCAGGTCAGCCAGGATGAGGATCTCAGCAGCATTTTCCACAGACAGACTGGTACAGAGCGCATCCTCACACATGACCTTCAGTCTCTCCAGTGCATACTGAAACGAGAGGCGACACACCATCAGGGCACACCCCGCCCTCAGAACTATTCATGTGGTATCTGCTGTTAATGTTTTTAAGATCTTTTCATATTGTTTATAATGTATTAATAGGCAAAATTACAAGCTACGTAGGAATTGATGGAGGGGACTCTTTTTGGGGGGTGGACTGGTAATGTTGGTGGGCGGTGTTGTTACGTGGGGATTAATGTGGCGGTAGTCGCCAATAAAGGTTGTCCTTAAAGAAACAGTAATAGTTGTCGTACTTCCTGAGTAATATCTGCAAATATCTTTCGGAGCTGACTGTCCCGTAACTTATCCGCTTGAAATAATCATTTCAACATTAGACCTCAAAGAGAGTCTGAGTCTCAAAGCTCCCATTGTGTGTCATGGAGGAGTGAGATCAGTGTAAAATCAGCCAACTGTTTCATGAAATCCTGATGGCTTACAGGACAAAGGTTTAGTAAATATTGCACACTCGTAACATCTGAGGTCCTACAGCATCTTGTTACCTTTACTTGTGAGCGTATCTGTAAGCTCGTTTCATTATGCTGCTCACAAAAAAGTCTCATCGCAGTGCAATGGTGATAGTAAACCTGCAGCAGGTAATGTGCTGCTGTCCATACATTAATTCCAGAAAATCAGGGGAATTAAATTATCAAAAGCCAAACTGCCCTAACTGACTAAACATGTTACCTTGTCAGCTGCTGCTAACAAATCATCAGCCATCTTGTCCAGGTTTGGAGCCTTGTCTGTGTATATGAAGCACATCATTTCTTTGAAAACCTCTGGCTCCACATCATTGATCTCCACACGGTTCTGACACAAACAGAAGGCGAATACGGACGTCAGATTTTTAAGCATTTCCCCCCCAACATGGTCTCATTTTCATTTTTTCCACAAAATTGGCCAACGGTCTAATCAATTATGCGGCATAATAAAAATGATAATATGTTGATGTTATTCATATCTTTTATGCGTTTCTGTTTGTCTGGAAGCTGCACATACACTGGAGAATTGGAGACTGCCAATGAGACTGTGCTGTACAGTAAGTGTGAGATTGGCAGAGAGACCTGCTGTGCAAAGCATCATGTCCATACTTGAGTGTAAACAACATGATGGAGTCAAAAGTTAAGCTACTGAATGTCTAAAGCTAGAAATTCTCATTTTCTGGTCACAATCATTAGGGACGCACAATATTATACCTATAATTACCCAATTCTCACAGCTAATGCGCAAACCAATGATTTCACATTTTTTAAAAAGAAGTTCCTTACGTGTAGTCTGTGAAAACTTAAGGGTAAGAAAGACATAGAAAGCAACGACAGAAGATTTAACATCACATACTGTATCTCCTATCTATCTGCTTCAGAAGACTTCAGCGTATTAACAGATTTAATATCTTTTCAAAGCAAAATTATTTTTAACCAAATACATTTTACATGTTTGCTGTCAATGTCTAATTTGTTTTTAAAATGAACTTGAGTGATTGGTTAATTTCCGCTTTTCTTCCGTTTTATTGTTGCTAAAATTAAAATGTGTGTTTAAGTGCTTCTTTTTATTCCAACTTACAACATAAATTTAAAACCATTTCCTGGCCCAGTTTTCTATATATTGCTAGGCAGTTGACATTTTAATCTTACAAAGGTTTGCAACATTAAATCAAAAATGACCTCGGTTCAAAAAGGAAAAAACAGTGCGGCTTTTACTGTGATCTCATTTCTTACAGTCATATGTGAAAAAATGGAAAAAAAGCAATTTTGTATAGCTTTGTCAGTGAAGGATGAATCCTGACACTCAAGTAAGGCAGGACAATTTCATTTCTGGTGCACCATCATTCAGCTTCGCCAAACAGCTCTGCGCTGCAGCCATCTGATAGAACACAATCCTTCACTCACTTTAACCCCTCAACATAGCCAGCAAAAAATGAGAGGTTGAACCACCAAGGAACAAAACGAATTTATTCCTAAGAATAAAAAAAGCTTTGGGACCTTGGGCTCACCTTTTTGCTTTCCTCCATCTCATGCTCAAACATGGCGCTGAATACAGGGGAACGTGCTGAAAGCAGTAAAATGCAGAGATAGAAATACAACAGCAAATATGTGAGCTATCCTCCGATAAAGAAAGAGTCAAGGTGCAAACCACATAAATACATATACAAACACTACCACACAAATTCAAGCATTTGAAAGTGCAGGAACAAAAACACAGAACAAAGACAGAATGGGGTGTGTCCAACTCATGTCTGTACCTGCCAGGATGGCTTTGTGGGCCTGAAACTCCTGGCCGGCCACACAGAGTGAACAGTCTGTGAAGCGGGAGTTCTCCCACAGGCCTCCCAGCTCATCTGCTAGTCGGCAGTCCGGCACCTTGACCATGTTCATGGTGTTCTGTCCGGATATGTTGACCGAGTCCTGCACCACGCTCACCTGAGACAGAGGAATGAAAATTAATGCAGTACTCAGGCCATGAAAGAGCAAAATGCATCGTAGTGAAAAATGGTATTGGCACAGAAGAGCTGTTAGCATACCTCACAGAAGAGTGTGAGCTTGTCGTCAGGTAGGAGACCGTTGGCTTCATCTAGGAGGAAGTCTCTCCGGATGAACTTTTTAAAGCCCCAGTCTTTCCCCTGAACAAAGCGATAAGCCCTCTGGCTTTCTGCACACAAAAAGGACACATGGAAATCAAAACAAGTACAAATAAAGACATTATTTTAAAAATCTAACATCTCTGCAGTGAGAAGACGGCCCTGCCCAGCTGACTCACCCATGGCTTTGGTCTCCTCTCCCTTGGCGTTGAGGATGGAGAACTTAAACTTGGCACGCACCTCTGCCTTTGGACAGCTGACCAGCAGCAGGTAGAGAGACAGGTAGTCTTTACTCTCCTCATCCAGACCCTTGGGATTCACTCGCAAACACCTGATGGATGAGGAAGGAGCAGTGAAGTGTTTGAGGTAATAATGTATTAACTAATAATTACTAGTGCATATCACTCCTGATTAGACGAACTTAATATGCCAGTTGTCAAGTGTGATATCTAAACCCTTTGTATATTTCAACTTCAATAAGTGAGAAATTCTCAGTAATGACTTTATTAGATGGTTTAAGGCCATCATATATTTGTAATACATATATGATACAATTTGATTTTTGGAAAAATACAGATTTTAATTGCTACTTTAAGACAGGTTAATAAAGGTTAAGTACTTTGATGTTGTTTGTTTGTTGAGTGAAAGATCAGTTTTAACCAAGTGTGTGTCCTTGCAAATGTATTACATCTGTGTTATTTGCTTGGCTCAAAATGAGTGTATATTGAAAAAGACCTTCGCTTTCATCGAGTGTCTGTCCCTCTAGAAAGACCGAACTGTACTTTTTAGATGCTTCTCATTCCACTTCTACATAACTCCAAATACCAGTGGTGAAACACAGCAGCTCTCTCATCAACTCACCACTTCAGCTTGTCATTGGCCCCAGAGGAGAAAGTGGAGCTCTTGATGACCTCGCCCATCTCCTCGCGACAGAAGCTGAAGTTGTTGATGGTCCACATGTAAGAGAACTTCACCACTTTGATCTGGAAGAGGAAAGGAGATTAACAGTGTGACTGGGTCCATGCTGCCTGATCAGCAGGTCTGGTGCATGTGTAGTCATTTCACCTGTGTGTAACACCAGCTCTCGGCCACAGGCCCGGTGGTCATTTCCGCAGGGGGAGGGGGACTCGGGACTCTTGACATTGCCAGCGTGACAGAAGGTGTCAGGGGCAAATGGGTGAGGAGGAGGAATCCGTGACTTCCACTCGTCAGTGTTCAGTCCTGACGTCCATCTGCATCAGTGCGCGCCAGATGGAAGCAGTTTGCCCCCTAGAAAGAGACAGTGACGGTGATTAAATGATCAGGCTGGAATTCAAAACCCATCACTTTCAAGTTACTTCAAAAATGATTAAAGGTGTTCTTAAAACAGAGGCAGGCAACAACACACTTATTAACCAATGCTCAGTTCATTGTGATGAAATGCACGGGCACCCTATCATTAATTAATCCAATCAAGATTCAACATCATTTAGTCTGTACAGCCACACTGCTTGCTGTTAAGTTTGGATGAATGGCCCCCGATCCATTAGAGGACAGCAGGAGATCGATGGGCCATGCCTGCGCCGAAAATCAATAGCCACTGCAATTGCAATTAAGTCTCCAAAAGGAAGTGTAAATAAACAAGCTGCCTCCCAGGACTGTGGTAAGACCTGCAGCCACTGGCCCCATCCAGAGTTCCCCAATTACTTCAAGTCACACAGGAAGATCGTGCAGATTGGTGATGCACACTTACCTCCTCAAAACAAACACAAAGACGTTACTGTGTGGACCATTCCCATTAAAAGATCGAAACAATGAGTGGAGCAGAAGAGAGATAAAGCTGCTGCCTCCTCTGTATCATACACCTCTAGCGTGGTCCAAAAGTGGCTGAAAACACAGCAAGGAGCTGCACTGTTGTACTGGTTGATATTGGTGAGTCAGGCCTAAAAACTTGTCAGTTTTTTTTTAAGATCATACGAGACGCAAATAATAGCCTTTTTTAAAAGCATAAATCTAATGTATAGTAACTGTAGTTTCTACTGTGTGCTGGGATGAGCTCTGCCTGCAACTATAAGCAATTCAGAGAACGTAAGGGAGGCATTTCAAATGATGACAAATATCACCAAAAAGGGACATCATTTCCGATGACGCAACAGGAAAATGCTTCACATTTCTGCGGTAGTTGGGATGAAAAGACAAAATCATAGGTTTGTCTCAGACTACAAACCCAATTCAAAACCTCGTTATATGATAAAGGCATACACAGGATAGTATCTAAACACCCCATGCCAGAGACAAATAAATCTTTTTCACTTTGCTTCAAGGTCAGGGAAAGAAAATGTTTTTCACAATGCTTTTTTTTCCTCACTAATATTAGTTCATTCTTCTTTGTCTCTACCTTTTCCTCACACCCCAGAGCCTTAATGTTTTCAAAAATCTACTGAGACAAATTTATATTATACTCAGTTTTTTTTACGTGTGTGCTACTTTCAGCTAAAAATTCCATTGCAATCTCATAATTACAGATTTTAAAATTCATACCATGTTTTTATGATAAGAATTTACAAAGATGCATAAGTAGCATATAGAGAGTGAAGAATGATTCAACAAAGAAGTGACTTCAGACTATCTCAAAATCAAAGAAGTGCTGGGTCTCATGTGTTGATGACTTTTTTGACTAATGTAAAATACACTAACAAGTTAGTTTTTTTTTCAATAGATAACGCTGTAACAAAGGTTAATTTTTAACGCTATCACTAAGTACTACAAGGTCAGCTGAATAGAACAGAGCCATATTTATTAGAAACATATTTTTGACTTTGTTTTTCTTATTAGTCAAAACAGAAGCTGTGTGAAAGGCCTATTCCAAACTACGGTATACTGAATTTAGGACTGGAGCTTAGGCATGAAAAGTGGGTATCCTGAATGAAAAGAACTCATATGTGACTTTTATCATGGAAATGGAAGTAAACTGTGAGTAACAGTAACATAGCTGTTAACAATCATCTCAAATAATGTCATGTTGTCCTTTAAAGCACAACTTAAGTAATTTCCTGTAATTAGGAAACAATGTAGTCTTACTGTTATTGTAGTAACAATGTAGTAACAATAACAGTAAAACTAGACTGTTTCTTCTGCTTTTTCTACATTGTCCCTGATATAATGCTACACTTTATAATCTACCAAAGACTTCAACTAACGCTTAATATTTATTTAAGTAATTTTCATCACAATTTCAAAGAATTTCCAACCAATAGTCTAAAACTTAAAAAATCTTCATTTAGACAATAAGCAAAACATTTGATTACATAAACTGAACCCACCCTATCTTCAAATTTTCGCTTGTAAAATGACTGAAACTGCTCATCTTTAACCAAACTAATGGACATCGTTTGACTGATTAATTGACTGGTGGCAGCGATAGTATAGGTACTGCACATGGTATGGACACTTCTATGTTCCCCTACACCTTCTTCACAGTGTAGCACAATCATCCACGTGGATATTTACACAGTACAAAAGCTTTTAGAGTGGGTAGAATGTTAATAACATGGAGTACTCAGCTAGCTAGATGGAGGAGGAAAAAGACCGTTCTTGAGGTAGTTAATGGGAACACCTTGAGTGTGTGTGCTACACTTCAGCTCTACATATTCAGTCTGATGTGACTTCGGAGGACTAAGAAGGGTATCTTTTGTGTTACTAAACTAATCAGCTGCTCTAATTTCATTATTGAGTCCAGCCAACGCAAAACAATCCATGTCAAAAGCCCTTTCCAAGAGTGCCTAAAAAAAAAAAAAAAAAAAGAAGAATTGGCTGAATGAAGAAATGACCAATCTTCTTATTCTTCGACAGGGGCTACTGGTAAGATGAAGTGAGACGATGATTAAAGAGGGGGGCACACCGGCACATGAAGAGAAAAATGGAAAGTAAAGTGATAGAGAAGGCAAATGGAAAAAACAGGTGGCGAATGAAAGATGGCTCACAATGCACAGGAGCATTCTACAAGATAAATTGCTACAAAAATTTGTTGGATGGAGACAAAGGAAAATCAAACAGAGGTGAGAGAATGAGATGAAATACAGATTCTCGAAAAAAGATGGACTGTGATGACAACACGCGCTGCAGTGAAACGCTCCCAGCACCTTTAATACTGTATGCTCTAGAGTTTGGTTCTCAACCAGCCATATACAAAGAAATGTACCTTGTGTTTAATCGACATTATGTAATGTTTGGCAAGGGCTTGAATGAGAAGAAATTGATGAAAAGGGCAGGTGAAGTTTGTTTGTGCACACAACATTTCTGAATCTTCATAGCAAAGCAGCAGTGCAGCAATCTCCCTAACAACAGAAGTAATTGGGTATTTCTGTGGAATTAAAATATGTCCAAAAAAACAAAACCAAAAAAAGTCACACTCTAATATTTTGTTGGAGCACCTTCATTTACAGCATTTACAGCATGCATTCACCGTGGCATCATGTCAATAAGCTTATGCAATGTCACATCAACAGTTGCATTAATTTTTAGAGTAATAATAATCTTGTTCTGATAATGGGAGAGTCTGACTACATTTCTTCCTCGATGATGATGGTTCATCACTATCCTTCCAGGTTTTAATAATGCGTTAGCCAGTTCATAACCTAATTTTAGTATTTTTAGCCATCTCCTTACGTTTTCTTTGATTGATGCGGACAAATAATTTAATCCTTCTGAAACTGTTGCATCTTGTAAGACTCAGAAACAATTAGCCGAGGAAGATACCCGTCTTCCCCTTGTTGGTTGGTATGTTTGTTTGTTTGATTGTTTTTGGGGAGGGGGGGGGGGGGGGGGG
>KV751339.1:5194229-5211487 GCA_001698575.1 Mola mola
GAACTACTCCTTTTTGTTTCTGAGAAAACCTTGAGCACTACAGGTTTAGCATCCAAATAACAAAAATCCAGTGGGAACGCAATGTAGGATTTTTTTTCATTGGCTATAATTTTAAGAGGATGAATGGAACAGGAATGAACAGCCAGAGACGAGATAGAGCTAGAGCTGCACACCTCAACTTCAAAGATAATCAACTTTTCTGTGTCCTACTCTTGTAAATTCACCCACATAGACACATCATGAAATCAGACACTTTGTTAAAAGTGTTTTTTGATATGTCAGTTGTTATTCTGATGGATTTTTGCTTGAGAACTTTTTGTTACTGAACTGGATTCACAATTAACGTTCTAACCAAAGGTGTTGCCAAATTAAGCAATAATGAAACCTTTTGAGACTACTATATACTCTTTTAATGTGTAAAAACCTACACCCACTAAAACAAACTGTATTGATCAATATACTGAAGTTTCCATGAGCAAAAAAAAAAAAAAACAAATTACCAACAGCTCAGGTCAAGCACAAGAAGACTAAAGAAATTTTATAGTTGTTATAGCTTTTTATAGCTGCTGAAATTGCACCTGACGATCCATAAACTTATCAACAATATATTCATCTGTGTGGTCAACCTGAGATAATATGAGTTACTTGACAAAGTATTCAAAATTCTAAGTGCTCTGATCAAAGTCAACTACAGAGCAGATAGGAAAAATATGTATCAAAAATCCAAATGAAAAGAAAATCAAAACATTTTATGAACATTTCAATAAGTGCAATCTTAGTGAGAAGTACTGCTATGACAAAAATGTTTGTTTTCCCCTCATATTTCACTCCCCTGACTATGAAAAAGGAGAACTCAATCTCTGTTGTAAATTAAAGACTGGAGGAATTGAGGCATTTCTGACAGCGATATCCAAGGGGGAAGAAAAAATTGCAACCCTTGTCAAAGTGTCTGTGAACACAATGTCTATTTCAGGAGCTTTGGTCTTTGAGGACCTCAGTAAGCAGAGACAAACCTTAAAGGTATAATTGGTACAGGGAACAGGGATCGATTGCACTGTGCATGTTGGGCTTCTGTGGGAGTGATTTCATATTCTGCCCTTGGTCAGGGTGCTCCTCCTTTCCTAAAAACTCAATCTCAGAGAGGTATGAACTATTGATTTTGCTGCAGCGCTCAGCTTGCCTCGCTCTCATCTCTGACTTTGTGCAGACCCACAATTACATCGAAGGGGATTTGACAGGGCAAGAAAAGCATTAGCACCTAGGCTTTACCTCCTGCCTGCACTTCCTCACTAAAATCCTGCTCACTTCGCCAGGCAGGAGGTTAAAGGGGGGAGGGACTTCAATGCATATCTAATGTCTCCAGTCACCTGTTTCATATCACTACCAATGATTACACTTGGCACGTTGACCTCTAAGGGCAGACACTTCTGCAGGCTGCAGAGCACCACAATTATTCTGCATGGTTAGAGCTTTAAAAGGGGAATTCAGGGGTATCTAACAAGCACAGTAATGAGGAATAGAGTAATAAAGAATATTTTGAATATTCTTTATCATTACAAGAAGGCAAAGAATGACTATGACCAAGCAAGTTACGTTTTATTATGATAGCTTAAATATCTTGAGTAATTCCCGTTAAACTTCTGTATGGCTGAATCTCACGCCATCAGTGTGAAAAGATGAGGGCTATATCGTTGTATTAGGAGAACAAGTATTAAAATAAAAAAAATTAAAAAATAAGGTTTGTGACTCAGTGTCATGACACTAAAACTCAATCACATTGACTGAAAATTGATTTGAGAATTCACTGTCGTACATCACTATCTAAAAATTGGATTTCTTTCATCAACAAGGTTTGAAATACGGAGTGTGCAACCCCATGGATTTTACTTCGGGTCATCACTAACTGTGAGCTCAGTTGAAGTGAGTAATGTGCATTCAGCGTCTGAAAGGCAAAAAGATGGACTCATAGATGGACTTTTAAACGTGCTGTGTGTAGGGCTGCAAAAGCAATCACAAAAGAAGCAAAATCACAAGATGGCTGATATGGCAATAAGTGCATATAAATACATACATATTTATGTCACAAAGACTTTGGTGATGTGATAATAACTGATAAATGAAGTTACTGCAAAGATTTCTGTTTTGTTTTTTTGACTGTGACATACAGTCTTAGCTGCGTGGCAGCGTTTTGACTTTCAATAATATACAAACACTTAGCATAGTAAAATGCAACTAAAGTTTGCAAGAACCACAAGAAAGCCTCAAAGGCTACACTGATTGTTTTCAATCATCTACATAAAGACATGCAGTTGTTAGTACAACATTTAGTTGTATTTGAATTTGAAATATAATTTGAAAAATTAAAGGTTGCTGGGTCAGGATTTCCAAATGTAAAAATAATGACAGTTATAGTAGAAAACCGTATAAGGAAAACTGTTGCAACTGAGCATGTGATTCAAAATAACATATACCTACATAAATAGATATGGATCACTTGACAGAAACTCGAAATCAAAATAATACCGTCAAATATCTAGAACTGAATATCAAACTAGTAACAGAATAAACGCTATCTACTATCAGCGGAAAGTTCAGCTGATAGTGATTGCTCTTATGATGTCATATCTGCACAGATTAATTGGTCATACCAAAAAATATCATTCTACCAATAGGTCTAACGCTATTGAAATACAGTTTAAGCGGTCATGGATGGAAGAATAGTAGTTAAATATTCTCAACAACTACAGTAATACAGCAGACAAACAGCTTACAATTTGAAGTTCCTTATCTACCGTCCAACTTCCAAAGCAGTGTTGACAAAGAAACGGTGTTATAATCTTCATAATAAAAAATGTTCATGCCACTGTGTTCACCATATGTATAGTTGCATATACAGTACAAGAAAGAGGACATGACACCATAAGTAAAAATCTATGCTCTGATGTGCGTTTGCTCTGCTTCCATTGAGCCTGATTCATTCATACCATTGTGCCATTCTGATGTGCCAATATCTACAACATGGGTCTGTTCACTGCCTTATGACACATAAGTTAAGACTCATCCCTCTCTCAGCGTTTCTCCTCTACTAACATTTAGAAATGACACTGGGTTCTCAGCAGTTTATTAAAACAAAAGCCAACAACATGAGCAATTCTGGCGACTATAAATTATTCATGACAATAATTACACTAGTTCTAAAGAAAACGTAAGGGGGAGGCCCGGGACATAAATGTAGTTCCTGAAACCATTTAAGCACAAACATTGATTCTACGTTCAAATGAAGCCATATTAGGCGCATTTCTTTCAGTGAGCCTTTAAATTTAGCAAACGATGTAGGCGTTGACAGGCAGATAATCAGCTACACAGACTATCGACGATGGTATCTCACTTTGAATTGACTCTGCTTCAACTAAACGCTAAGACCGGTGTTTTCGTTCATGAAAATAAAGTCACATACAGCTACAACACGTTTGCACGTAAATAATTGCGTAAGTAACACAAAAAAATCTGATGAGAGCGTACAGGCTATCTCGATCAAGCTAGTAGGCTCCATTAATGTAGCAACTACCGTAAGCCAGACAAAAAGGTCGGGTGAGTAACCAAAAAACAGCGATTAAAATAAAATATACTGGCATACATCATGTAATATTATGATACAAGTCAGTACAATGCCAATTTATGTTTTGTTTGTCGAGGCACTTACCGTTGTGTTATGCTGAATTATAACGCTAGTTCTCCAAGATCTCCTGTTGTTGTTTGCTAGCAGACTAGCTGTCTCTGACACTGGCAGACCTGGACGGTGTCGCAAAGAGCACCACCTGCTGTCTTGGAGGACTTTAACGGACCGTAACAAAAATTAAAAATATTCTATGGTTTAGATCCTTAACTGCATTTTGTTTTTATTTATTTCTATTTGACCCATTCAGCTCCCTTGCCTGTTTAGAAGAGCTTAAATTAATAACTGGAAATGTTATGTGTATAGTTCATTCACATGGATGCTGAGGGTAGTTTAATTTTTACCACCATTGAAAACCAATTTATCTTAATTTAATCAGCAGACCGTTTGAGCGGTTGCCTCGTGCTGAGGTTATTAAAACAACCAGCCGAGATTAAGAGATATTAGTTAAAATTTGGATTCAATTAAAAAGGAATTGCAAACTAACCAAATCCCTGGATTCATCCACTCACCGTGACAGCGTACTTCATACATCTGTCTTTGTAGTGACAGTTGTGTTGCGATAAAGTGTACAAATATACTTCCAATATCAAGGAACGGAGGTGTTCTACTTTTTGCACCAGTTCGATTGTGATCAGTTATATATAATAAATTTACAGAATTTACCGCACAAATCCAAACAAGTTACCTTCTTTTCTATTCTAAACATACACACATTTAAAAAAAAAAAAAAAAAGCACTTAGCTGTGCCAGCTTTGCCAAAACTGCCTCAATATTCTGTAAACGCACTGTTTAAATTCTTCAACACTTATTTCCCACAACAGAACTGAAAAGCAACGGCCTAAAAAACATTTGGATGGCATTCATATACAATTTCATCAGATTTCATGAAGAAGAGAGCAGAAAATAGTTTATTCAAGATTTCTTATTTTTACAAGTCAGCACATCATTCTTCGTTTCAAACTGCAAGAAAAGAAAGTGCACGAAAAGATAAATGAGGAAATAAATGAGCAAAATTTACACTTATGTAATCTCACTTGATAGTAACAAAGCACTAGTGTCAACAAGCAATTTTCTTGCATTGGGTGGAGATAAATATGAAGTTGACTCCTAACAGTATTACTGGTAGAGAGACAGCAAAGAGCTATACAGACATCACAAACAAAACTCAAAGAGTGTGAACATTTACACATGTACAGGAAAGTTTTTTTGTTTTTTTTTTTTAATCAATGTAGCAATCCAAGCGATTAAACCTGTTTTAAAAAAAAACAAAAAAAAACAAAAAAAAACAAAAAAAAAAAAATCACCGCTTTTTAGGTATTACAACATTTCCGCTTGTCGCAATGGGGATCAGGAGCTTGCGCTGGTCCATACGAAGATATTTTTCAATCAGAACTTCCACTGGCACCTTGTCATTCACATAACCCTGCCTGCGGAATGCAAAAACACACCAGCTCAGTTAGCAGAAAATTACCGTGTCAGGCTCTAGCGTGTTGCATAGTGGAAAGACTTTCAACATGGCAGTTGACTTCTTTCGACTTACTGCTTACGGCTGCCATCTAGAGGTGAGCACAACTATAACGCTGCTCTGCTACAAAGTGTACTGCTTCACGCTAAACATCTGTCATTCTTATACAGTATAAATGCATGTAATTGGAACTTTGAAACATTTGCTTCCTGGTCCCTAATGTTGGTAGAAAAGCAAGGAACAGACAACAACAAAAACGTATATGATGCTCATTAAAATTAATCAACAATAATACAGAATGCTGTACATAAAACTTTTGTCCATGTCCTGTTAACTTAATTTTCATCATCAGTACATGTGACCTACAATACATATCACTATCTATGTAGTCATCTTGGTACAAACAGAAGTCCAAATTACTGTTTATACTGTTAAAGGGGATGAACCATAGAATAATTAACCCCACTGCAGTTCCTTTCAAGTTAACAAAGATTTCTATCATCTATTAGCTTAGTGTTTAGGTATTATGGCTCTGCAACTTTACTAATTATGTTCACTCATCAGCATTTTGTCTAGACAGAAGGCTTTACAGCATAAGCACTCACTGTGTACTGTATACCTGCCAAGCACCAAAAAGCCAATTAAGTTTGCAGCTGGCTGGTGAACAGCTGAACGTGCAAATAAGTTTTCTTAGGTTTTAATAGGTACTTAAACAGGTCAAAAATAAAAAGTGAATACTGGATTTGCATTCGTTACGTTGACAGCAAAAAAAAAAAATACAAAGGAACGCTAATGTGCTCCATATGCTTATGTGTACATAAGCAATAATGACTCCATAAGGTGAATTATATTTCAGCACTGTGTTTATAGCTTCTTTGGAATACCTGAAACAACTCATTTAATGCAGGTCTGAGGGATTGTGGAGTTGATTCATCTCACCCAAATCTTAATAACAAGTTTGAACTGAATGTCTGGTCCAAGAAAATAATGTACAATGTTTGACATTGATATAAATACAGATATTTTACTGTACATGGAATTCAGTAATATTTATGTTTCAATGATCAAAGACAATGCCAATTTGAAGGGATTTTCACACTACCTTCTCAGCAGAAGTTCAGCATCTTCAACCTCAATGGTCTTTCTTTTTGCATGAAGAGCATACGTCTCCAAGTCCTCTGCCAGCCGCACAAAGAATTTATCCATTCTGTTGGATAAAGTAAATAAACAGTGCACAAAGGTTGCAAGGTTGAACCATACTACAGTGTGGGAAAACATAATCAAATCCTTGACATCCATAATTACTCACATTTCTTGCAGGACAGGGTATACATCCCCAGAGACGTTAGTTTTTGCAAAGTGCTTGAAGACGTTCATCAGGTAGCTTTTGGGGAGGCCTTCATTCCCTGACTTTGTCCTCTTTCTCACCTGCTTTGGTTTAGGTGCAGGGGCACTTTCACTTCTACCACTGGGACTAAAAGATATATTAGGAGTTTGTCAGTAATATTAAATCAATACATGCATAAAATATATGAAGAATCAACTGGACCTTGTCTGGCCTTCCAGAGAAATTGACACATAAATAACATTTCTTTTTTTAATTGTTTGATGTCTGATGCCTGGTATCATTTTAGTGTGCAGACGAGTGCAGACAAGACGAGGTGCAACTTGCCCTGCTTGAACATCCTTAAGAACAGATGGTGAGGCCAGATGATCAGGATTGGAAAATATCCTTTTCTCTCTGACAAAGGCTGGAGTCTTACTGGGGACCTCTGACAATTTAAAAAGAAAAACAGCACATTTTACCTCTATTCTCATTAGTTAGATTTGAAAAGTAAACTCACAAAAACAGAGACTAACCCTCACTCTCTTCATCATCTTCTTCATCCTCCCACTCTTCCTCGTGCTCAGCTGGATCCTGAGCAGCAGCTTCTTCAGATGAATCCTTGCTCAGGTCTCCACCGTCTTCAAGAGACAGACGAAAGTCGCTCTCTTTATTGACTTCGGCCTCTGTAATTGAAGTGCCCGTCTCACTGTGAGGCTGGCCGCCCTCATGGCCTCCCATTTCCAGGCTGCTGTGTATATTAAAAGTATCGTGTGCTTTGGACTTGCCATCAGACCATCCTACATGCAAACATTGACAACACTGTGATGAGTATTAAATTAAAAGAACAAATTCTAGATGTTATATCATTATTCACCATAAAGCCCAGCTAACTGATTTGTTTTACTGCATCATGTGCAAAGAACCATGTGTAGTATTGTCATATACATACAGTATTTTTTATTCAAATGGTCAAATAATTGGTTAGTTGAGCATATAATATAGTTGGGTTTTGCACAGTTAGATAAAACAAGCCATTTGACAACACGTGTATGGGGTATATTTTGTATATCTTTAGAAAAATTATAGTCAATCAGTGAGAAAACAGGGGACAGACAATTACAGCCCTTGTATCTACGGTGACATATTCTATTTTTGACATCCTCACCTGTCTCTATGGCATCTATAAACTGTCCACCTGCTTCTGTAACAGTCATGAGTGCACCCTTGGAGCGATGAACTCTCCGACTGATATGTTCTACGTCATGTTCCAGCTCTTTCTCCTCTTCCTTATTCTCATCTTCAGCTTGAGAATCAGGCAAGTCACCCTCTGCTGGACTCACTTGGTCACTTGGATATTCTGCACCCATCTCCTCTTCCTGAGAATCAACAGCTCCCAATCCTTTAGACTGGAAGTCAATCTCTTCTTCTTCTTCTTCTTCTTCTTCTTCTTCAGATAGAGAGTCTAGTGCCAGCTCCTCTTCGTCAGACTGACGCCTAGCACAAGCATCCTCTTCAGGCTGGGACTCATCTCCACCTTCTTCTTTTTCAAAGTGGGAGTCAACTGAACCTTCTTGATCTTCAGTTTGAGAGTCTGGTGCCAGCTTTTCTTCAGGCTTGGAATCATCTCCACCTTCTTCTTTTTCAAAGTGGGAGTCAACTGAACCTTCTTGTTCTTCAGTTTGAGAGTCTGGTGTGACCTCCTCTTCTGTTTGAGCCTCCACCACACTCTCTTCCTCATCTGACTTGGCTTTATCCCTAACACTAGTCTGACTCTCAGATGTTTCTTCCTCTTCCTCAGATTTCAACATGGCTGTATGATCTTCAGACTGACCACCCTGTGTACTCGCCCCCTCCTCCTTTGAAGATTCCTCTGCGTCCATATAATCCTCAGACTGAGATGGTGAAAAACCTCCTTCAACATGAGTTTCTGCCCTAGTCCCCTCTTCCATTGGAAACAGATACGATGACCTGTCTTTTTTCATCTTTTTCTGTTTCACCTCCAGCAGCTCATCTTGTTCTGCCTCGATCATCTGTCTCTGCTGAGAAGCCATCACCGTTGGTTTGTCCTGAGTCCCAACCATGGAAAAGTTGGAGTTCGTGGGGTCAGGCTGAGCATAGAGAGCCGTGTTACAGTGGACAATATCAGTTGTGATATCGGGTTCACTGAGTTTGCTTAAGCCCAGCGTGAACCCCTCAGAGTAGGCGGTCTCACTTGGAACCTTCTCCACAAAGGTGCTCACTCCTGGGTGACAGGAAGAGGGAGGAAAAAATTAATAATCAATAATTAGTACTCATATTGACTTGTTATACATATGTCACACATGGAACAAAATTTAAATACTTGTTTAGTCAAAAGTAGTACTTTAATCACTATAATCACCTTCTATCTGCCTTTTATTTACAGCAGCACCAAATTGTTCCTCAGTGATTTTACGACGACTAGAAGTTCGTCTCTGCAGGCCTCTTTTCTCAGTCTGAACATCGGCAAAAGGTGTTTTTAGACTCAAAGAGGTAGAGCTGGAACAACAGAAAGGACAGGGAACATATTTATATATTTACTTGTAAACTGTAACTGAATGGTTTAATCACAAAGAGAGCTTTACGTAAGGTCTATCACGGCAATTTGACTTCTTAGTGTTTACAGTATGTTTTTTTATGAAATTTACCTTGACAAGGAAAGTGATGAACGTTCATATGTCGATTCTTCATTTTCCTCTCCAACATCTGTAAGCATCACCATCGATGGAAATTTATGAATTGAAACAACAGCAGTTTCATTAAGTCCTGAGCTCTGCTACTCAATTACTAAATATCCTTGAAAACATTCAGTTACTAGTACTGAAGCTTATCAATAGTGGCTACAATCTTACCATCACCATCTTTAAGACGCTTTTCAAAAGCTGTTACATTAAGGCTCCGACGTGGTCTCTTTCTGCTCAGTCCCTTTGCAGTACTTGCAGCATTGCCAATAGTTAAATCAGGCAAGTCCAACCCTGACAGCTCAATGCTGAAGGTCAAGCAAACACACAGCTGTTATCCATACACGACATCGTTTACACAGCCACACACATCATAATCAATATTAAGGACGGATGGCATATTAGGCCCAGGAATTATATTAATCAATTTCTCCTCACAATAAACATTGGATCATTTATTTAAAATGCCACAGGATGAACATCTCAAATGTAAACAAATATTGCTCCCTTGTTCTTTAAATTGTTTTATATTGTGATGTAATTTGTTTACTTGTGTGGACTCCAGGAAGAATAGCTTCCACCTTGATATTGGCTCATCGGGATCAAAATAAATGAATAAAATAGAAACAGATATTCCTGTTACACGCAACTCACCCGGAATGCTTGCCGGTAATGCTGGAGTTGGCTGAAGCTGGCTGCGGCTCTTCTGCCTGAGCCTTCTTGTGAACCACAGGGGATCTCACAGGCTCTGAATGACATGTTGATTAGACAACGTGATTTAAAAAGACAACTGACAAGTGTAAAGGCAGGCAAATCATGTACCTGTCATCAGTATGTTTTTGATTAGGTGCCTAGGTGTGTCTCCATCATCAAACAGCATCGAGGCCACGCCAGGAGTGTTGGCCTTTCTGAGCATCACGGAGACAGTCCTCCTTTTCGTAGAGGGGAGGGATTTTCTTGTTATCCTCTGAAAAGAGATGGATTGGCTTATTTCAAATTCAATAACATTTGCATCATCAGCGTTTCACCATTCATCGACTTGGCTTTATCCCTAACACTAGTCTGACTCTCAGATGTTTCTTCCTCTTCCTCAGATTTCAACACAGCTGCATGATCTTCAGACTGACCACCCTGTGTACTCGCCCCCTCCTCCTTTGAAGATTCCTCTGCATCCACATTATCCACAGACTGAGATGGTGAAAAACCTTCTTCAACATGAGTTTCTGCCCTAGTCCCCTTTTCCATTGGAAACAGATACAATGACCTGTTTTTTTTTCATCTTTTTCTGTTTCACCTCCAGCAGCTCATCTTGTTCTGCCTCGATCATCTGTCTCTGCTGAGAAGCCATCACCGTTGGTTTGTCCTGAGTCCCAACCATGGAAAAGTTGGAGTTCGTGGCGTCAGGCTGAGCATAGAGAGCCTTGTTACAGTGGACAATATCAGTTGTGATATCGGGTTCACTGAGTTTGCTTAAGCCCAGCGTGAACCCCTCAGAGTAGGCGGTCTCACTTGGAACCTTCTCCACAAAGGTGCTCACTCCTAGGTGACAGGAAGAGGTAGGAAAAAATTAATAATCGATAATTAGTACTCATATTGACTTGTTATACATATGTCACACATGGAACAAAATTTAAATACTTGTTTAGTCAAAAGTAGTACTTTAATCACTATAATCACCTTCTATCTGCCTTTTATTTACAGCAGCACCAAATTGTTCCTCAGTGATTTTACGACGACTAGAAGTTCGTCTCTGCAGGCCTCTTTTCTCAGTCTGAACATCGGCAAAAGGTGTTTTTAGACTCAAAGAGGTAGAGCTGGAACAACAGAAAGGACAGGGAACATATTTATATATTTACTTGTAAACTGTAACTGAATGGTTTAATCACAAAGAGAGCTTTACGTAAGGTCTATCACGGCAATTTGACTTCTTAGTGTTTACAGTATGTTTTTTTATGAAATTTACCTTGACAAGGAAAGTGATGAACGTTCATATGTCGATTCTTCATTTTCCTCTCCAACATCTGTAAGCATCACCATCGATGGAAATTTATGAATTGAAACAACAGCAGTTTCATTAAGTCCTGAGCTCTGCTACTCAATTACTAAATATCCTTGAAAACATTCAGTTACTAGTACTGAAGCTTATCAATAGTGGCTACAATCTTACCATCACCATCTTTAAGACGCTTTTCAAAAGCTGTTACATTAAGGCTCCGACGTGGTCTCTTTCTGCTCAGTCCCTTTGCAGTACTTGCAGCATTGCCAATAGTTAAATCAGGCAAGTCCAACCCTGACAGCTCAATGCTGAAGGTCAAGCAAACACACAGCTGTTATCCATACACGACATCGTTTACACAGCCACACACATCATAATCAATATTAAGGACGGATGGCATATTAGGCCCAGGAATTATATTAATCAATTTCTCTTCACAATAAACATTGGATCATTTATTTAAAATGCCACAGGATGAACATCTCAAATGTAAACAAATATTGCTCCCTTGTTCTTTAAATTGTTTTATATTGTGATGTAATTTGTTTACTTGTGTGGACTCCAGGAAGAATAGCTTCCACCTTGATATTGGCTCATCGGGATCAAAATAAATGAATAAAATAGAAACAGATATTCCTGTTACACGCAGCTCACCCAGAATGCTTGCCGGTAATGCTGGAGTTGGCTGAAGCTGGCTGCGGCTCTTCTGCCTGAGCCTTCTTGTGAACCACAGGGGATCTCACAGGCTCTGAATGACATGTTGATTAGACAACGTGATTTAAAAAGACAACTGACAAGTGTAAAGGCAGGCAAATCATGTACCTGTCATCAGTATGTTCTTGATTAGATGCCTAGGTGTGTCTCCATCATCAAACAGCATCGAGGCCACGCCAGGAGTGTTGGCCTTTCTGAGCACCACGGAGACAGTCCTGCTTTTCGTAGAGGGGAGGGATTTTCTTGTTATGCTCTGGAAAGGAGACAGATTGGTTTATTTCAAATTAAATAACATTTGCATCATCAGCGTTTAGTCTTCTCTTTATCACCTCACCTCACTTATTTTATGTTTCAGGCTACGCCTCAGGATGTCCTGCGGTGTTCGTGCAGCAGCATCATTGTTACCCAGTCTACTGCTGCGCCTGGTTGCACTGCTACTCTTTGCTTTGGTGGCTCTAAAGACCAGACAGCTCAAATAAGTACAAAACTGCATATAAATGTTGGGACAAATCTGTAACAAATAAAGATTTCAGCGAGAGCAAGACGTTTTTCCTTCTTAGTTTCACTCTTAAGCTTCTCAATTATACGCTAACAACGGGGAACAGTGGATGGGGCTTTCACATTAAAACTCAAGGTGAAAATGCTGTACAGGAGGTACCTGCGAGTCACTGGAGTCCTGGGTAGCTCGGTGCTAAGGATATGTTTCAGCTGGCTCCGAGCTGACAAGTCCTCCGCAGAATCCATTTAGAAACCGAGCGAAGACAGTCCGTCGGTGAGCTGTTAGCTGACAGGCTAACACCAGCGTTAACCTCTTCACCTTTCGGATCTTTTTTTAAATGTGGGCAATATTACCGAATAAGTCCACAGTTGAAGTATGGGTGATGTCGTTTACTACAGTTCCTCTCTATTTAATCACCATTTGCCTTCTGTTATCTGTCTAACGTAATGCCCTCTAGCGATACTAACCATGAACGTAGCATCAGATTCAAAGCTCCCACTGTCCCGCTTTATTTAAGTGAAATCTCGCGAGAAGACGTTTCTTCTTCTATTTAGGATTAATTACGGTTTGTCGCCAACCAGCGCACTTTTGCCACCCAGTGGAGTGTAAGGAGAACGCGGGGCTTATTTTAAAATATATTTATACTTATAAATGAAATCTTTTTTTTTTATTATTGAATCTGATACCCAGTAAATTGCAAACAAGAGCGTCAAATATTCTAAACGGAATTTAGAATATATTATTTCGGGGTCATCGGTGATCAGTGTTACACGTTTATCTATATATTACAATTTATCTTGAAAGCCACAAGAAAAATTGAGTTCTGAAATACATTTTCCCCCATATCTCGTTTACTGAAAGAAGAACACTGGTAATGTTCCTGTAGGGCGATTTACTGTATCTCTTAACAGCATGTTTCTTCATTTGTTAGTGTAACACCCCCCTCTGCTGGTCAAATGCAGGAATAACAGCTACAACCTGCCTGCAACATCACAGGAGGTTAAGGGGAGATTTGCAACCACAGAAACCCATCACCCAGTCATATTCATAAAGACTGAACACGTTAAAAGTCAGCATATCTAAACACGTGCTAGAAAATGTTACAGGTCCAGGGATGCTTTGACTTTGTAGAATAATATCTATATCAACATTTTCTTAGGTAGGAGTATTTGGAATGTCTGTGAAGATTCTCAGTCATCCAGGTCATGGTAGTCTTGGTGTTTCTTCTGAAGGCAACTGGACTACCTGTAGTTTCTTGAAGGAGTCATCAACCGTCCCACTTACTATAGACTGTATCCGGGAGATTGCATACCATGCATATACGGCCTTCCCAAGATCCACAAGGAAGGAACCCCGTTAAGACACATCGTCAGCAGCATCAACTCAGTTACTTAAAACATCTCTAAACATCTCACAAATATCCTTTCACCTCTGGTTGGCAAAACTCCACAGCACATCCAGAATTCTAATGACTTCACCAGCAAAGTTTGGGACCTCAGGCTGGCACCAGAGGAAACCATGGTCTCCTTCGATGTAACCTCACTCTTCACATGCATACCCACATCCGAAGCAGTGGAAACCGTCCAAAAACAACTAATGCAAGACAGTACTTTGGACCTCAGAACAAAATTCACCACGGAACAAATTTGTAATTTGTTGGACCTATGCCTATCCACCTCCTACTTCAAGTACAGCGAATGTTTCTACGGACAGAAGCATGGCTGCACCGTGGGCTCCCCAGTGTCTCCTATTGTGGCCAACCTCTACATGGAGGAAGTGGAAAGTAGGGGACTGAAGTCCTTCAAAGGAACAACACCGAGCCATTGGTTCAGATATGTGGATGACACCTGGGTCAAGATTAAAACCCAAGAGGTAGAAGCCTTCACGGAACACCTCAACTCAGTAGACAGCAACATCAAATTCACAAGGGAGGACCTGAAAGAGAACAGGGTGCCTTTCCTGGACTGTGCCAGTCTACCGGAAACCTAATCACACAGACCAGTACCTGCTCTTCAACTCTCACCACCCTTTGGAACACAAACTGGGAGTTATCAGAACCCTACATCAATGTTCCCACAAGGACAGAGTGGAAGTCTAAGCAACACAAACACATCAAGACATCATTAAAAACCTGTGGATACCCTAACTGGGCTTACGTCAAATCCACTAAGTGCTCCAGGAACAACACTCCGACAACACAGGAAGAGGAGAGGAACAAACGCCACAATATTGTCATTCCGTATGTGTCAGGGGTGTCAGAGACATTCAGAAGACTTTTCTCTAAGCATAACATCCCAGTTCACTTCAGACCTTGCAACACTGAGACAGAAACTGGTTCATCCTGAGGACAAAACTCCCGAACACAAACTTAACAATGTTGTTTATGCAGTCCAGTGCAGTGAGGAGTGCACAGACTTGTATATCGGGGAGACCAAACAACCTCTCCACAAACGCATGACTAAACACTGGAGAGCCAGCTCCTCTGGCCAGGACTCAGCAGTCCACTTACACTTAAAGTAGAAGGGACACTTCTGTGAGGATGAGAATGTGCATGTGTTGGACAGGTAGGATAGATGGTTTGAGAGAGGAGTAAAGGAGGCCATCTATGTCAAGCTGGAACAGCCATCACTGAACAGAGGAGGAGGCCTCAGACATCAACTGTCTGCCACATACAATGCAGTTTTGAAATCCCTGCCCAGAGAACTTAACCACAGTTCACACCTTGGCTCACACAAATTGGGGGCGGAGCTTTGTACCCTTTGCCCACTACGCTGAGTAAGAAGGATCCTCCACAAGGTTAAATACTGGGGACTCCCTACCAGAACTCTACAACTGAAGAAGCCTCTTGGATGAAAGGCAAATGTCTTTAAGAAACTACAAGAAGTGCAGTTGCCGTCAGAAGAAACACCAAGAGTATTTGGGATATTTTTACTAGCTATTCAAAAGCCTTTAATATAAGTCTGCCTGCCTTGTTCCATTTAAAGAATGTTTTTTTTTTTTCATTTTAAAACACTAAAATTTACATATATATATAGTTCTTTGCAATGTAATCTTTCTCATTACAGTATACAGTTACTAATATACCAGAAATTATTTTTAAATGCTTTTTACTGCTGGAGACTTTACAAAAAAAGAAACACAATCAAGCGAGGGACATGTTATTTGAATCATTTTTAATAACTTACAACAAAGTCAAAAATAAACTCGTCAATCAGTAAAACAGATGGTTGCCTGTTTTTTTTTCCACTGACCAATGCCTTTTTGTTTACCCCAGAATTACAGGGACAGGTGTGTGAGCAGCGTGTGTGTGTGTGTGTGTTGCAGACATCCCCCGGCGTCACAAGTTTGTTTTGTGTTTGGCAAAAAGTGCAAAGGCTCCTCTCACTGACGGCACTGTCGGAGACAGAGGAGCCAAGATGTGTCGACTTAGAAATCAGGCCTGTCCTTCTTCAGCTTGGAGTAGTCCATGTTAACTGTAAAAAGCTGGAAGTGTCACACACAAACACACACACACACAAATGTACACGGTCAGCATGAAGGCGGCGATGTGGACTTTGAGGCGAGATAACAGACGAGATATGTCCTCCACAGAAATATGCTTTGAGTTTAAATCCAACCAATGAGTCGGGTAAAGAAATATGGAAACATCAGTAAAGGGGATCAGAACTGGAAACAGAGAATCATAGAAACATCAAGGCTCATACTTTGTACTGTTGATTGGGCTCCATGTTGTTCCACGGCTCCGGGTTGTTCTTGCGATCCCATCTGAGGGCATTGAAATAAGAAAGAGCGTGAACTTCATCTGCATTTTCCCCCCATTTAACCTCTACCAGAACACACGGCCCACAAAGACAGCCGGGCGGCAGGCGAGAGAAACGAGATCTTTTTCCGGATCCGAGAGGGACTTACGAGACGTCAGGGTTTTTCAGAGCGAGCCGGCCCAAGTACAACATGCTCATGGTTGCCCCGCCACCGATGAAGATGAAGAGGGGAATGAGCTGGTGGGCAAAGAGCGAGATAATTTAGGCATTAAAGGAAAAAAAAAAAATCCTCCATCAAAAGAGGTCAAATCATCACATTGATGTGTCAGATTTACAGAGCAGTAATAATTAGGCAAATCATTGAAACACAAAGGTGTATCTAAAGCTTGCACTTGTTGTCATAAACGTCTCCAATCGGTGGCCTATTAATATGGAGGCTGCCATAAAGCAAACTGTGTCACCCAACGTCCTTGGCTAAACACCCAGTCCATGCGTTGCTCCGGCCTTGAGCCAGCATGGAGCCCACACAGCGCCATACGTGCTGTGCACGGCACCACACCGCTTATGGGCATTTTGGACGAGGGGTCTAATTTAACCAGAGCAGGTGGTTTCTTTCAATCTTTTTGTCAGTTTGTTTTCCTGGAATTGCTGTAAAACTGCTGTCCCCCGGGCTGCTGTCGATGATTGACACGCAGCCCCCGCAGGAACTCAACTATCCGAAACGCTCCGTGCGCTGAGGGAAGCCTCGCGAAACCATTTCAATAAAACACATCATAATAACAGGTTTTCACACACGAGATAATTAAGGTGAGGTGTTGGGCGGGCAACGCCGCGTCCTCTCCGGCACCCTCAATGTCACCGGGGGAGGGAGGGCACATGCTGCTGGGAAAGTCCGGTGTCCAACACTTACGGCCGGGTGGCTCTTCAGCTGCTTGCGGACGACCCCCAGCAAAGACGACATGGCGATCGGTCCTCTCTCGTTGGCCAAGTCCCTTTCGGCGGTGATATGCGGGGCGAAGGCTGCACGCTTCTGCGGAGGGTCTCCTGCGGTTTCTTACGTACGGCGTCGTGCACGCGCACTCTGCTAACGTCAGCCAATCAGGCGGCGCGACGGCAGC
>KV751339.1:5219457-5236075 GCA_001698575.1 Mola mola
GGTTCATTCCATCCAGCCACACTTTCCTGTTTTGTCAGTCACCTCGGTCTCATTTTTACATTATATTGGCTGATTATTCACTGCCAAATTATTAATACAAAATTCATTTGGATTGTCCAATTTACGCTTCACTCTAATTACATTAGGACAGATGAACACATGCACTTTCAATATACCCACAGCTAAATGAAGACAGAAACCAATACATTTAATACATGGTTAATACAGTACATCGTTTTCTGACTGAAGTATTTAGGAACCGGAGTCCTAAACACTTTAGTAGGACTTCACCGTGTCATCTAGCTCAAGTTTTTGTAGATATTAAATTAGTTAGTACTTTACTGGCACTTAGTGATAGAGTGACAGCATTCGTGGCCACTTTATACAATCAAATATTGATCTTTTACCATCACAGTCTGACGGCTGTTGAAGCCACGGGAGATGTTTTGTATTCAAAGGGTCGTACCTGACTTGCCATCTCTCCGGTGGGGTCTCGGCTTGATGGCCAGCTGATAGGGAACCGTAGCCTTGAGGGGCTGTGGACCCAGAGCAGCTCCCCGGATCTGTCCAACTCCATTTCGGCCGGACATCTTGCCAGTGGCAAACCTGGAACTGCTTAGCTCCCAACTTACCAACTTTAAAAAAAAAAAAAAAAAAACCCAGTGGATGTGCTGCCCGGCAGAGATCTGGGGGCGCTGTGCTGAAATGCTGCTGGCTGGCTGGAGATACCAGCTGCAACCCTTCCTCCACCGGGGATGACTTACTCACTACCGTTACAAAATTCTGCCTGAAATCATTCAGAAAGACATTTCCAACGCAAAAAAAGCCCCTTAACTTGACAGTTGCTAATAGCTCGAGGCTAGGTCGTCGACGGCAATCATACTTTGTGTTTGTTTTATGTTGTCGTTGCTCCGGCTTGTGTGCGAGTTAGCAGCCTAGCAAGCAAAGTTTCTTTGTGAGGAATGTGGCGATATTTCACCCAGTTGCCGAACAAGGAAGCGGCTCCAGCTTGAAAAAGTCACGCAAGCGCCACTTCTCACTTCTCCTGAGAGAGGATGGACGTGTATTACATTATATTTTGTCGGGTCGGAGCGTGTTTTTGGTGGCCTAGAAAGTCGCGAGGTGCCCACGGTAATTGTCCCCCTCAGCGTTTAAATGCAAACTCCAAACACTTTGCCCACCACGCTGGTGTGGATTTAATTATATGGGGAGGCGGGGCCAAATCTGGGACTCACTTTTAATTGGTTCGCTGAATATTTTGCTTCTCTCCCATTGGTCAGCAGGCCATCAATTTGTCAAATCTCAGCCAATGAATTTAGCTGTCACCGCCCCCAATTCACGTCTCACATGAACTGCTTTTCGTCACAGAATTCGCAAGGAAATGCTGCAATCAAGCCTTGAAGTATGAAAATCTGAAGTGAAACCATCGATTACTGATACTGAGAGTACGCCGAGTACATTTTTAAAGCTTTATTAATGGTCGAAGCTTCCATAGTTGATCGCTTTCAGCGTAGACTTGTTGCACGTGTATGTAAAGGGCCATACCAGTGATTGCAAGACTTTTTTTATTTACTAAAAATCACGCAGCTGTTATGTTACTCTTTAATGAATGATAGTAATTCATCCAAGAGAACACTAAATCTACTCTCTTTTTTTTTTTTTGCAATACAAAAGAATAGTGCATTACCTCATACCCTAATGTGATTTGACAAAAAAAAAAAAAAAAATGCAGACTTGATGCTTGATGGATCAAGTCCTTGATATAATTCTTTTTCATACTAGGGGAAATGAATTGAAACCACTCCATGAGTTGAAATTTATGATCAAATTCTTAAAAGCATGATCTGCAAAGTGGGTAGCCAGGATGTAAGATAAATGTTATTGTAGCAAATGGGCCAAAAAAAATATGCAATAGCAGCCCATAATATTACATTCATCACCTTCATTCTTTCATTTAGAGGCCTATTATTTCGTCACCCTATTAAGTCACCCCAGCTGGGTGTGTGCACACTGTCTGGGTGGACTGTGAAGTGGTTTTGGGTGTTGTGTGTGCCTGTATAACACAATGTGCGTTGTGGGAGATAAATTTTCTGACTCGGTCTAAAAGGGAGGGCCAATGGTGAGATGAGACTAGAGATGGAGAGATAACATGGCAAGCACTGTTGGGGACTGATCCGAAACCAGCGCTAAGGTGTCCCCTTATCCAAACCAATCTGTGGTCTAAATCTGCACTTACACACACAAGGCCTCTGCCCACACTTAGATAACAAGCCCACATGTCTGGCACACCAATTTGGGAGTGACTGTGGTTTATCACAGAGGGGTGAAGTGCTGAGTCCAGTGTCCAGCAACCTGCTCATCTATCTAACCCAACTCCACCCAACAATTCATGTCACTTTTACAAAACAGACAAAGACAAAGCCAGATATGTAAACCTAACGTCTCCCGACCCTCTCGTGACCATTCATTTTAAAGCCAAGCAGTTAATTGGACAGTATGTCGATCTGGAATGTGACTCCAACATAATGCGCTTCCAGCGTTTACCAAATGACCTTCAGCTGCTGTTTGTTTAGCCCTGTGTATTTGTCTGTGTTAATGAATGAATGATTCTAACCTATGACCTTACGTAAGCTGTTGCAAACCCATCTGAAGAGAGGCGACGTCACGCTGCACAAGTTAAGTCACAAAGGGGAGACGTGGAAACAAAAAGTGACCTCAGCGCTGGGGGAAAGAGCACGTGGTGGGTTTCTTGAAGCTACTGTTTAAATTGCTGTTGCGTATTGGCAAATATTATTATTTTTCCAGTCTGAGGTCTCTATGTGTGAAAGAGTTTGTAATCAATAGACGCAGCAAATGAGCGGTCATGTGAAGAATATGGTCATATGTAAATTTGGAAGAAATCGTTCATGGACATTAAAAGAGACTTCAGCTGTGCAAACAGCTGGCAGAACAGAGCTTGTGCATATTATGATGTTTGCATGCTCACAATCTGCTAACATGCAGATTGTTTAAAAGGTACAGTCTTTACTGTGTCTGTAATATTCGTATTAGTATGTTGGCTTTCAATACAGGCCAGAGTATTGGATAAATTAAGTGATAGTGTTTTAGCAAAAGTCCATCATTAAAGTCAGTATAATATAGTTTTGGAACCATGAATGTTTGTAAGTTTTATGCTATTTTGTCTAGATAATATTTGATGGGATTTGCAAAACTAGGACATTCTTCTGGTCCTTTATTAAAAAGTAAGGGGGCCCATGATAGTTATTAGGATTATTAGGATCCTCTGGATACCATGCATGTACCATCGACAAAAGTAAAACGTGATGGACCGCATGCTGCTAGCATAAGTAACAGGATAATAAATAACACTGGTGTTACTATGTAATCAAATAGCATGTTAACATACCACACTATAATAATTAGCAGTAAACGTTAAGTGCACAGACTGGTTTTTGGGCAAAGCTTGAGACTGTGTGCATTGTTGTAAAAATTACTTGACTAAGAGTAAAGATAGCTCCATTCAAAGTGACTTGGGTAAAGCCTGTTTCCCCCAAAGTAAAGTATCTGGTGTTGGAATGTGCTTAAGTATAGAGTACATGAAGAAAACACCCAGATTGTTTATGCAATTTAAAAAAACCAAACCTTTATTAACATGTTCACCATAAATACTTGTAGGATTACTGATCAAAGTATCACTGCTTCTCCCAAAGAGTAAATCTAAATGTGTATGTTTGTCTTAGTTTGGGCAAAGGACCAGAGGCTGTAAATCTGGTATATTCTTGACATATTTTTGTCTAATATGACTACCACTGCAGTTTTAAGAGGTTAAATCTCTTTCTATTTTTTAAACCGGACTGGATTTTATTGTATAGAGATTGTTTCTCTTTTCTCTTTTGGGCCTCTCCGATTTTTCCATGACAACCAGTCACAGGAGCCCAGTGAGACATAAGTGAATACCATTCTTGACTTGTCATGATGAGAGAGAGCGCGGAAGTCATTGATCTTATCAATCCTAAACTGATGATTAGACATTGACAGGTAGATTCAGAGTTTGTACTGTAAGATGTCCAATAGTAACGTAGTGCAGAGTAAAATATCACTTTTTTGAGAATAAATGTCGATGTTAAGTAGTAGGTAAGCCTAGAAAAGTGCATTATAAATAGTCAATTTATCCTTGTTATTGGACAAATCAAAAAAAGGTCAGTGGCAATGCTGGATAAGTTAGGGTATCCCCAAGATCTAGAAAAAACAAAAAAAAATATTGTTTTCAGGACCTCGTATGTCGGACGGACATGGCCATCTCTAGCATGAAAACTAAGCAAAGCAAAGAGGCATACCAGTATTTAACTTAAAAAAAAAAAGAGAAAAAAAGAATGTTTTATTGCAACATTAAATAACACACATATCCCATCTCCCAACAACACTGGAATGCAACTTACATGACGTAAAATATGGAAGTAAGTATTGTCATGAAATAAATTACAAGTGAAAGAACAAATCATTAGGAAAAAATGGTTACAAATTTAAAAAATCAACCAACACATTTACGCACATTCACTACTTCTTTGCTGTTGAGACTACTCTACCAAGTCAGGTTTGTAGACCAACACAATGAAAACATTCTTCCTGCATAGTCACAATGCATTTTGTATTTGTCTGCGGTACGTGTTATGCATGTGGTTTATGTTCATGTTTACACTGGTCATCTCGGTAGCGCGACACTCTCGTATGTCACAACCTAAACACTGTATATAATCTATTGTATGATTGAATAAGGCCTAAACTGTCATTCACTCTTACATTGTGGAGCTCCATCTGTTAATTTTTAAATAGTTTTCATTGAACAGTCTTTCTGCCTTAACTCAGCACACATTAAAAGCTTCTCTTTTTTTAATATCTCTTATAATAGTGTATTATGGCAAAATACTACATTTGTTCCTCCACTCTGCACTGACAGTATTACGTAAGAGACAGAATAAGATACATCGACGGATTAAGACACAGACAAACGGACAGGTATGCAGAAAAACCTTATGGTTAGTGCTGTTGTTTACGGTTTCGATTCTTGTGTTTCAAGAGGTTTAATCAGTTCAGGATAGTCAAAGACAGTGAAACTGAATGAGGTCATCAGGCAGTACGGCAGCTATTCCTGCAACTTCGCTGAACAGTCCCACACTCCTTACAGTGTAGAGTTGACGGACTGCTCAGAGCATAAAGGTAAAGGGACCCACAAAAGAGAGCATGTTTCCACCTAACAAAAGTAGTCTCTTTGTATTGTCTTAGTGTCTGTTTAAGTGTTTAGTGTTTTTTTTGGCGCCCCCTAGCTGGGAGAGAGGGCAGGACTGTTCTCTGCGCTGATATTGACCAGGCACTCGCTGGACTTGAGGCTGGCCAGAGACTTGCAGCTTGGGAGGGAGGCCAAGGAGCCGCAGAGGCCCATCAAGGAAGGGGTGTAGTCCTTTTCTGGAGGGGTGTGACGGACAAAAAGAACAGTCAGCTGAAGCATGTTGGGTGTGTTTACGAGACCACGGAGTGTTACAGTTACTATTAACTGTCACCTGTGCACCAGGCTCCTCCATTTTGTTTGCCCTCCATTCTCTGGGAGTCCGAATCCAGGCTTAACTCCACTGACAGCAGCTCCGTGCTGGGAAAACTCCGCCTGCAGGTCAACAGATATTAAGGGTTAGTGTCTGCATGTTCAACAAGCTCTAGAGAGGCCTCTAAATAATTGTGTTATTATATGAATACATAAACAACTTTGATACTTGATATGTTTAAGTACATTTTCAAGCAAAAATGTCAGTTAGTCACTGGTTTCAGTTTCCCAAATGTAATGGATGTAGTGACTGAACCATCGCGGGAAAATACAGTATATCAACGTTTTTTTTGACAAAACTCTGGTTTGATTAATTGAAAAACCAAAAGCAATAAAATCATTTTAAAAATATATGTTTTGTGACTAATATTTTTAATCTTTAAATTGGATTAAAGCTTTGCTATAAATAAAAAAATAAAAATATGAACGTTTGTTTCCCTTTTCATTTATTGCCATGAAGAGACAAAAGTGAACTAGAAACATCGAAATGGTAACTGACTCGCGCTGCTCATAAGCTCATTCAGAGTCACACCTTCGGAACAGCTTGACGTCTTCTTGGTTGTTGTATGGCTCGAGCGCTTGCCACTGGTTGATCAATGGGATGGAAATGTTTTTGGCCAGGTGGTTGGAGTCGCACGGGATCAAGCTCGTCCTGGCAAACACGAGGATACAGAACATTAGTTAGGCGTAGTCACGTCCAGGTCTCTGGCGTCTCCAACGCAGGACCTTGGTTAAACCAATGAAAAGGCATAACATCAGTGGTTTTAAAGCTAGAAAATAAGATTCCAGATGATGATCTTTTCTGTTTCCCCGCAGGATTTTGCAGTTGGACCTGGATCGTCCTCCGCCTACGTCACTCACAGCTGCTCCTGAAGCTCCAGGACGACGCCCTCCAGCTCCTTCTTCTCCTGCAGGCTGCGGCCCTGGAGCTCCTCCAGCCGGGCCTTTAGCCTCTTGTTGTCCGTCTCGGCGTTCTTCAGCTGGGACTCACGAAGGCGCACCAGCTCCTCCAGGTAACCCTGACAATGCACATCCGTACCGAATGAAAGGAAGCATCCAGGCTTGTAGACTTGTACCAGACATCCATTTAATACCCAGTGTATTACAGAAACTACTTTGGGATGGTGTCCTAAACTCCAAGAGAATTCACACAAACACATCAAGTTTTAATGCAAATTTTAAAAAAGATGAGGGAAACGAGCACTTTTTGATAAGCCGAATAGCATTTAACATTGAATTTAACATTCGAATTGGTTGTCATGAGACCGAAAACGCATCATCTGGAGTGAATGATTTGACATTTTGCAAAGTACACTTGTTATCTTATCAGATAAGGAGAATAATTCAATATCATATTTGATCAGATACCAATATGAAGCTTCAGCCTTTAAGCCAAGCTTATTACAAGACTCGAAACAGAGGCTTTGCGCTAAGCTAAGATAACTTCTTTAAGTGTGTGAGATTGTGCTTCTTGGCTAAGAAAGCATCCAAAATGTGTGTCGTTTTATTTTGGAGCGATGCAATCCCGATGGCCACGCACCTTCTGAGCGTTGACAATCTTGAACCTCTGCTCCATCTTGCGACACTTTGTGCTCCAACTCTCCTCGTCTGTGACTAAAGGTATGTAGGGGTGCTCGGGGATGCTGTCATCACTCGTGCTGCTGTCAACACTTTGTCGATCGTCATCATCGCTCAGGTAATCATAGCTACAGCAGAAGCAAACAGAATATTCACTTTCAAGTGCTTAACACCATCAAAATGTCTGCGATTAAAATGACCACAGACATGCAGCATCTTTGAAACAGTGTACTTTCAAGTACATGAGTAAAGTATTTGATTTTTTTTTTATATGTGTTGTCATAGCAAATATTTAAATCATAAGGAGATTAATTTTACAGTATCAGTAAATGTACCTTTGCGTAAATTTCAAGTATGGCGTGTAGTCAATCACGGCAGAAGATTTCCCATCCAGTGCCTCTCCTTTCAGACAAAAACTGTGGCATAGAAACCACACAAAAACGCTATTTATGCCCAATAACAATGACTAGATAGCATGAAATACTCCAGCACGACGGCCCCCCTCACCTAAAGTCTATGGCTCCGAGACCTATGAGCATCCCCGTTAGGACCGTGGCTTCCTCTCGCAACACAATGGCTCCTTCTGCATAGAACCTCCTTCAGAGCAGAGACATGTGCCAGTTCTCGTATGTATCACACATCTATGTATTTATTTGTCACGAACGATGCAAAAACACTGTAACAGGTTATAATGACATGGTACAGTTGCGTAGATCATAAGTTGAAGTGAAGTTATGTTAAATACTGACGTGAGCGTACACGTAAAAATGACCACACTGGACAGACAGAAGACATAATGTCTCTGGCGACACAGAGGCTGATAAAATCTTACCTGGTGATTCTGCTGTCCCTCAGAGCTGTGGCGATGTATTCGGAGAGCCTTTTCTCCATCAGAGCTACTCTTATCCAGGCTCGCCCCTGGCATGGACACATTCATGTAAAGATTGATACAGTGTTCTCACGATGCCCACGTTTGCTAGCCGTTATTTATGGACACGTCCACTCAGTTTGCTCACAAGATATATAATCCGGGAACCACAATGAGGGATATTTTCTGTTCCGCTCAGTTTTCATGTCACTGCTGTGAACTGTGTCCAGGACTTGCCTTGGCTCGTGACGGGCTGATGTTTTCCATGCTCTCGATGCTGCTGATGCAGCTGTTGGGGACTTTAGCGCAGGCCAGACGTACGTAGTCCCAGTAGCTCCTCTGACCCTCAAACCAGCTGCCAGAGCCTAAAAAAAAGAGCAAACCATGAATACTGCTGAAGGCGCTTTTTGTGTGTGTGTGTGTGTGCTGATATATCAAACCCAAGCAAGTGAACAGGGATGGAGTCTTGGATCAGCGTGGGAGCCGGCCTGCCTAGGGTAGGCTCTCATAGGATCGGATGGGATTTGCTACTCTAATATTCAGCTTAAAAATTCACAGTCTGACGGATTCCTCGTTCAGGTTTGTTACCTTTAAAACGGTGGCTGAGGATGTGTTCAAGAATTGCTGCGAAATTGATGAACTCCTCCGATGAATCATCTATGGGCTCGGCTGTGTATTTCTCTAACAGCGTCTTTACAGAGAACCTTTGTGCAGGAGAGAGAGAGAGAGAGAGAGAGAGAGAGAGACATTTAAAACTGACATTCAATAAATGGTCGATGCCAGTGATACAGGGTTCATCATTGGGTTAGATCAGTCAGGGAACCCTTTGAATGGATTACTGATTTCTTTGAGTCAGTTTACTGTTGGAGGGATCTGTCATAGATCATACAGGGATCTGCCAGCTCGAGTGTGACTCACTGATGGGGAAAACGTTTACGGAGAGCTTTCAGGAAGCTCCAATTACTGCTTTACTGGACAGTTTATGACTCTAGTCGGATGTGGTAAAGTCCTTATTTCAGGCAGGATTTGGGCCAAACCCAAAAAACCTTAAGACTTTTTTTTCCCCCCAAAGATGTTTTTTTTTTTTGTCATTTTAGGTAGTTACTGTTATCGTGCCGACGTATGTTCAAATGTTCCTTGCGCAGACTGGCTCTGAATGACGTCACCAATACACGATTGCTATCTAGTAATGTGTCATCTCTCCTTATTAATGCCTGGTATGTTAACTTTGACATGCTAATGTTCATGTTAGCAGGTATAATTAGTTTATTATCTTTGTTTATTGTGCTAACATGTGGTGACATGACCTACTACACATAAAATGCTAATATTATTAAAGTAGCCTACAGCGGTGGCTGATGGGAATGTCACTAGAACCCAGACAGGATTCATGACTGGTTGGAATGTACCACATTCATGGCATAAGCATAGTTGTTGAAATATTTCCACCACTGCCATCTGTACATGGCTAAAGCATATGATTAAAAATAACCCATATGTATAAGATAATTAGAGGCTTAATGTCCACTGGGGTGCCCTCATGTCATACTATGGAAAGTTGTTTTTTTTAGACCACATTAGGCCTCGACTGCGATGACCACCAATTTTCCTTGACACTAAATAATTCATCACTTCTATTTGCTGCAAGAACACCTGCCAAGTGCTATTTGTCCTGTGACACGGTGATATGGTGTGAGGTTAAAGGGGCCGTATGGGGCTAAATAAAGCTGACAAACAAGGACTCCGCAAGGAAAAAAGTGAGGAAGTAGCTTGAGTTTAAGTGGCCAAATATGGTCAGTTATTATTTAGTATAACATATTTGAGCATTTTATGTTCAGTCAGCACAGTGCACATCCATGGGACGATTCTTATCCTGCCACAGACCACTGAAGAGATTTCACTCCCCATTGTTCCAAAGGCAACAGTGTCTCATTCAGCTGCTCCGACTGTGCTCACATACTGGACAATGAAGGGCTGACTAGCCTCAAAAGGAGCACAATCCCTGGTGTTTTCACTGTATCGCAGGCAGCAGGGACGTGACATGACGGGACTTGTTCACCTGCACTGATGTCTGAATGTGTATGCCCACTGTTTGTGTAATCCATTAAGAAAACAATATAATGCCAGACTGTTAGTTGTTGACTTTAGACTTTGATTTGACTTTAACAGCAACGACTGGAATGTGGCCAGGACAAGGAGCAGGAGGTTTCTGTGCTTCGGGATAAAAGATGGCGGCGGTGATGGTCGGTGATGGAAAAGAGAGACACAATAGTTTACTCATTTATATTGAATTAGACATTTTGGCATGTACTGTGCTAATTAACAAAAAAAAAATTATAACCTGGAATCATGTTTGTGGTCATCTGACGAGTCTAAATATTCCTATTTATTTTAGCTCTGTTTTTTGGACTCCACCATCTCCTGAGGGAAACGTCTGGCTCTTTAGCATCTTCGTGTTAAATTCTGTCCACCGTTTGGGGCTGAGTGGGTAACATTAGTTTGTTTTTGTTTTGTTTTTTAAAAAAACTCAATCTTTTAAAACCAGCGCAGAGGAGAGCTGTCAATTAACCCAAACTGTAATACTGCGGGCCAAAAAACCCAAACAATGAGCTGAGGGGTGCTAAAACGTACATACATAACGTTCAATCATTCATTCAATCAGTCAAACGAAAATCCTGATGGTAGCAGCTTTAAATTTACTGTTATTGTTGATGTTTTTGTGTGTGTGTTCAAGATCTGGGAAACAATATTTGAGTGCCAAATGGCATTGAGGCTAGAGCTAATCAACGGCCAGACAAGATCCAATCAGGGCTTAATGTACAGGCAGTAGGGCCTGGCCTAAGTCCCTGGAGTGCCAGATAGTCCCTGCCCCACGGAGGCTGTCGTCATAGCAACCACGCCATCAGCGGGGAGAAAATAAATGCAGCAACAAAGATGACACCGCTAAACTGACACAGGGAGGCCAGCGTGTCTGATTATCGCGTTTCAGGCCCCTTAATGCCCGCTGAGCTCACGATAAGCACTCACTGTGAGGAGGAGCAAATATGTTTAAATGTGCCTTTTTTTCAGTTGTTGTTGGAATAAAGCCGCACATAAAACACATGCTACGCTGCAGCATTACGCCTGTTACAGCCCCCGCGAGCATCCAGAACACACAGTTCCGCCTTTCTCCTTGCCAACAAGCTGACCTGCAGACGGTGATGAGGTTCTTGCGCTCCACCGCCACGTTCCGCGCCGACGCCTTCTTCGAGACGTCTCCCATGGCCATCGCTGCCTGCACACAGCCGGACTCCATCCGGGGAGCAGGCGGCCCCGAAATCAAAGAGACCCCTCCCTGTCGGCCGCTGGCCCTGCTCATCCACCCCTGGACGCCAGAGAGAGGATGGTGTCCGGCAGCCGGCGACAGGAAGTTGGCGTTATGACGCAAGATGCGCAGAGAGACATCAGCTGCGCGCAGCACGCAGACTGTTGTTATTTTACTATGACACCCAGAGGGCTGCTTTCTCTCGCTCTCTCTCTCTCTTTCTCTCTTTCTCTCCCTCTTTCTCTCTTTCTCTCTCTCTCTCCCTCTTTCTCTCTCTCTCTCTCTCTCTCTCTCTCTCTCTCTCTCTCTCTCTCTCTCTCTCTCTCTCTCTCTCTCTCAGTCCCCGCCTACTTTTGACTTCACCGTGACGTCATGAACGCGTCAGCGCAGTGGCTCCGCATCAAGGTTTATTCGATGTGCATGAGCAAGAAAATAGACTTGATAAATTGGTATATTTGGGAAATTGTTTTAAATTTAAGCGTCGTTGAACTGGTCAAATATTAAAAACCTCTTGAACTCCATTTTTACAAGCAGATAACCAAGCATAAAGCTGCACTTATGAGATCTTTTTACATATTTTTTTTTCCAAGGTTTTTCTCATTATATTTTAATTTTAACTCCTTTCATTTCTTATTCAATAAGAATAAGAAATGAACTAGAGAATGACTAGTTCAATAATTAAAGTTCAATAACCGCAGTCATTTCCTCCTGTAATTTCCGATCGGCACTCCTCCTGCCTTTCTTTCCCCTCTTCTTGCCCTTAAGTGTGTCTGATGACATAAAACTGGAGCCTGTGGCAGCTGAGAAGTATCCCCGAATGGTGTCATTTTGGCCCCCAATCATTCACTCATTCATTCATTCATTTTCTACCGCTTATCCCGTTAGGGGTCGCGCGGGGGGCTGGCCCCCAATCATTTCCTCTTTATTCAGCTGACAGCTTGCTGTCACCATGGGGGGGGGGTTTGTGAAGGTTTTTTTCTTTCTTCTCCTGGTGGAGCAGCAATCACTCATCCATATCTGTGCCTTGTCCTCCATATGTTTAAAGCTTCACATTTCTGTTATGACATCATCAATGAAACGTAACTTTAAAATCTGATTTAAAAAATTTAAAATAAATATAGATAAAAATGTAATAAATATTTTCTTTCTCTAGAATTTCCCTTCTATCTGTGTGTATGGTCTTGACAGCAGAAAGGATGAGGACAGATGCACGAACAATTGATTAATAATTAGTTCCACCTCATTTCACGTCTCCTGAGACGAGACAGCGATGACATTTTAACCTGCAATGCTGTCCTTCTGACAACAGGGGGCAGAGTTACAAACCGTTATTGAACGTTCAGGGGCTGAGCCAGAACACACCCATATCTTTTTAGACTATTGGTAGGTCACAGAAAATATTAGCAGGACCTCTCCTGCTAATATAGAGAGAAAGAAGAGAGAAAGAAAGCCTGAGAAGTCCTACAAATACGCGGAAATCTACTTACAAATAATTTTATTCTACTGAAGGTTGGTAGCATCTGTCCAGGGACTATGAAAAATAGCAAAGTCTTTAAGCAGTTACAGCAATGCTTGTTAATTTGCACTGTCCTTGTTAATAAATCATCAAATGATATGAATAAATAAAGAACTCAGTCTTATTCTAGCTGTATTTTATGTTCTCTTGGCAATGATAAATATTAAATAAAAAGTTAAATGTGATAACTTTTTAAACTTTGTATAGGGTTGATTTGCATTTCAGATAGAGCTGTGATTTGTATTATTCCAAGACTGCTGTGATGGAAATGTGTTCAATGATTTAACTTTTTGATTTCAGGAACACAACGTGTGAAGTTTTATTCTTTTGTTTTTAATTTGACCTTTTTAAAACTTCTAAAACCTGTATCAAATCAGAGTTTTCATGCACAGTATATATTCCCCAAACACAGAAAATTCATCAGTATCTTTAAACCTAAGCAATATAAACTATTTACAGAATCCCATGTCTCTTTATCTCCTGAACACTGCTGGCTTATGTTGCAGGTTTGTCACTCATGCTCGACATCTACAGACAGCTCAGGTGCCTGTTGCTCTGATGGGAGGGTGTGAAATTCTGGACTGTGTTGCGAGGGCATTCAAGGCAGAAGTCACATGGAGGAAGGAGCTGGAGTTTGACCTGCAGTGGGTAAAAGGTTTGTGCATTCAGCCCCCGGGGTCCTGTCAGGCTGACAAATAGGGCTGCGTGGACAGCAACAAGGGTGCACAGAGAAGTCCAACCTGTAGAGACACGATGTCTGGACACTGCTGGTTGTTAGGAATAATCAAATACAGACGGCAAGGAAAGATGTGAAAAGAGACACACATATCTCTCTGTTACAAAAACCCAGGTATGTTTTTTTTAAATTCTCCGCAAAAAAAAAAATCACTTTTATCTTCACGTCTACGGAAAACACTTGAATATGTATGTACAACTGTATGGGGTACCAAATGTAAAAAAAAATAGTTCTATTTTTAGTGCTTATTCTTAAGTATTTATACAACTTTCTTCACATTTAACTATTTCTTCTCATGCTTGACACAGAAATTCATCTAAAATATGTTGAATGTGATATGAATACGTAACTGCTAATATGTTTATAGATAACAAAGAGATATAGATATAAAATATCAAATTAAATATAAAAATCAAAAGTTAAATCTAAATGTTTAACTTTTTTGTTGTCTGTAAACATATTAACAGGTACATATTAATATCACATTGAACATATTTTAGATGAATTGCAAATAACATTGACTAAATGTGAGGAAACTGAGCTAGATATTTAAAAATATATCAGCAAGAAAAATATAACCACATTTTTACATTTGGCACCCAAACAGCTGCTGTGGACTGACAAATATCAAATAAAACCACAACAAACCCACCAGAGAATTGTATCTATAATGTCAGGGAGTTTAGAGATTATGAATAAAAAACCATAACTCTACAACTGTATGACAAAAATGCTGATGTAAAATCTCATAACGAGTGTCGTTTTGCAAAACGAAAAAAAAGTGTATTCAATCGAATATGCAACCGGAATTTGATCCCATCCACTGAAACATCCGTCATCAATTTGAGCAGTTTGTTCTGTAGCTGTTGTTGAGCTTTAGATCCTATCACATGACCTATCGCATGAAGAATTTGTCCAGCTGTCGTAGAATTTCACTTTGAGGACGGTTCGACCACATTAGATTAAGCTTAGCTTTTTCATGAAGGTGGAAGAAGTTGTGTTTAACATTCCCAGCAAAGTGAATCCTTCAGACATCTTGTCTGGTAGGGCCTCAGTCTTGTGTAAGCAGCAGTTTTAATCACAAGGTGGTCTCCAGCTCTTTCGCAGATAAGGAGCTGTCTGGTTCTTCTGCTCCAGGGCTTTGAGCTGGAGATGCTCCCTGACTTTTGGAGTCATGATTTCCCCTGCTGGCTCTGGCATGCCTGGAGAAAACGCTGACCTCCTTCCCCCCTGGCCTCCGCACAGGCAGCTCCTGCTGGGGGTCGGAGGTCTTAGTGTCCTCTAGCACATATCCGGGCAGGTTGGATTGTGGGTACAGGGATTGTTGGCGCGGTGGTCTCAGCAGCGACCCTCCACCAGCAGGTCCACTTGAGCCCACTGCTCCTCCTCCGGTGAAGGAAAGGGATCGGGGATTGGCGGCGGAAAGGCTGACACTGTGGGTGGTGGTGTGTGACATCATGCCGCCGTAGTAACAGCTGCCTCCGCTGCTGGTCATCCTGGCTTTCTGCTTGAGGTCCTGCGTGAGGCTACGTCTGAGCCAGGCCTTCTTCACCTCTGCCTGCACCTGTGAACAGAAGAGGATGACAAAACAGAGTGTTAGCTATTAATTCAGACAGCAATACCTAATTTTGAAAAAAAAATAAGCAACTTTGTTACCTCCCCATTGCAGAAACAGTAGATAAATGCCACAAAAAAGCCCTGAAAGATTAAAATTGACAAGTTTGTAATTTACAACTTTGTAAATGACTGTAGACATGTTAGTTGTTTTTAACTTAAAATAAAATTTAAATCCTTGAAAAGTTACCGAAACTTGTCTTTTAAAGTTCAGTAAACAAGTTTTGTGTCAGCCCAACACTAATTTAAAAAAAAAAAATCAAAACAATGGCTTCATGTTTACAGTGTACTGCATGTAAACGCTGAAAAAGTAACGGCATTCTGCTTTCACGTTATCTCAGCAGCTGTTTCCCTTTTCTCCAGTGTGTGTAAGCTAAGCTCTCAGCGTCCCATTTATCATTAGCCATATTAAAAACATGCATCCTTAAAAGCTCCTTGTCAAGCATAAATCTAACTAAAAACTCAAAATGCACGTCAGATTCGTTGTTCTCTGTTATTTTTGACTTTTTTTTCCATTTAAGTTTGGTTTTGATTAGTTTTTTTGATGCTGTGGAAAGGAGGTCAAACAACATGATTGACATTTGAGCCCTGCGTGCAACTAAGCGGGCAGGAAGTCAACACCACAGCTCCACCGGTCGATTATGATTAGCACGAGAAGGACAATAAATCAATCTTTGCCAACAGAGCAAGACAGGAACACAGCTATATGAATATTTTGGCTTCTTTTTTGTACAGTGCGAGGTTGTAGAGCTGCATTGTCCATCCTAGTCATTTAGCTGACAAGAGTGGAATCGATGCTACTTACACGCAAGAATGACAATATGAGCACATTTCGCAATATGTCACACTTTTAAGTATAAAGAATTTCTATTACACACATGTATTGAAATATATTTTGATTCTATTTTTAGATAAAGAGTGAGGATCCATTAACACGGACATTCATTACACACTTTGGAAGCATTTGGACACAGTCACCTAAAACAAATCCTAATAGAGCATTTATTAATCTGAGTTAAATGAATTAACTAATTAATTGCTGTTTGTGACCATTATTGTAAGGTTCAAAACATGTATCCTTTAAATGACACTTAATGCATGAGTTTGTAGTTTAGTATACAGAAACACATTTAGACAATTATTCATTTGCACATGAATTAACTGTTAGTAAACGCTTATTACTACATCAAATAAGGTTAATTATGTTCTTATATTGTAAAGTGTTACCAATTCTACTAAAATTTGATTACAAGTACATTTTTGATGTTCATTTTCCCCCTATTTCATAAAAATGTATGATAATGGTCTGTGTTAACCTTTACACGACATCATTGCTTGCAGAGCTACTCACATAAATGTGTATTCTGACCTGGGATGAATTGAAGAACATCTCATAATGCATTTTT
>KV751339.1:5249743-5282952 GCA_001698575.1 Mola mola
AAAGATTACTGCTGAAGGGCATCTTGAGCCAATGTCATCATGGGTCATTACCCCCTCACATTTTTGTAGTGTCAACATTGCAGTCAATATGAGCCCACATTAGCAGTATGAATGCAACATATTGAGCGGGTTCTATACCTTCAGCCAGTTTGTTTAGTTTTTTTACTCCACTGTCATGTATGTCACAGCCTGAACTTTATTTACAGCCATGCCAAACTGAACTAGGATGCCGGGACGCTGAAATGGCAGTTTGATGTTAACGGGGGAAGTCCAGAGTAATGGCTCGGAGCCCATTTGCAGTGTTTATCAATGCTTGTCATTGAATTTCCTGTCACTTCCTCTCCACTATAGCATGGCATCGATTGGTTTCCAGAGTTGCCTAATGCTGCACAGCAACATGCAAGCTGCGGGCCAGTCGTCTGCCCCGCACCAGAGTGGAGTGTTCAACTCTGACGCCTGAATAAAGACGTACGTTTGCTTAGTTGAAATTTGAACCGCGGAAAAGGAGAGTGAGTGTTTTTGAAAGCGCAAGGAGCCAGGTCTCTGAGAGGATGGATTTCTGAGTCATGGCAGCCTAGTGGTCAAGTCCAAAAAGGATCTGACAACCAGGTATGTGGTGTTGTTTTACTTTAACTGTGATGAGAGCATCTACACCTGCTGCCTGCCCAGTCCCGCAAGACCACGAGTGGCACATTGAGGCCATGCAATATTTGAGTGGAGAGAATTTTGGGGAGGAGCACTGCAAGATTTGCATTCTGGGAAGTGAGAGCAGAGAGGATGGGCAAAATGTTAACTATGATGAGTCCATTTTGTATTCATGTTAAGATTTTCTATTAAAAAATAAGAAAACTATAAACTAAGCAAGACAACTATAGCTGACAGTGTTATTGAATAGCATGGTTTAGTATTGTTATTAGTAGTCTTCCAAATGTATTTTTGGAAAAAAGATTGTTAAAGGTACAAAATATGAGGGGAAAAAAAGACGAAACAAATACAAATATGTTGTTCTTCTGATCACCTGATGGCCAGAAGAGCTCCATGTCTGACTCGGACCTCATGAGGGGCGTGGGACCATCCAGCAGGGGCCCTGAATGCCACTCATCTCCAACTCAGAGGATGGAGCTTCTCACCCCCTCCAAGGTGAAGGACCGCTCTCCGAACGTCACAGAGAAGGTCACGCAGGTACGGGGGCAGAGAACCTCACACTGGCTCAGTCTCTGGCTGCTTGAGATCCAGGAAGTCATTTTAAAGAGGTCTAAATGAACATTAAAACTAAATTCACAACTAAATTTCTTGCTTTGAGTGTAATGTCCCATGATGCTCTCATTCGTTGTAATGCTTACGAGATGACTCTTTAGATTAAGGGTACATTATCTAACATTCGATAATTCAGTAATAAGCATATATTAACAATGAATAAATGTGTCATGTAGTCACTTAAAGTCCAAATGTTAAATAAGATACTTACTAAATTGTTTTTTTAACCATATTAGTGACAATAGGTAACACAGTAAAACCAGTTAAGTAATACAATGATAAGCCTTTGGACACAGATGGCTACCTAATCCTAACTGTAATAAATCATTTATTAACCAAAATAAACCATTAATTAATGCTCTTTGTGAGCCTTATTCTAAAGTTGTAAACATGACACATTATTCTGTGCTGATTTCTAAGAAATAAAGACACTTCCAGAATGACTGCTGTTAATTAACCTGCTTGTGGAAAAATCAGTAGTTGGATTGGTGGCGGGATGTTTTCCCACAAGTTACATTGAACCACAGTTCAATTCAGACCTTCTGCCGTTACTGCCGGAGCCCTGGGGCTCAGCATTCTGCATCACTGCCTCTGTAGGATGATCTGTGCTAGATATGAAAGAAATACATGTGCTTTCAACAATTTTTGACCTTGCTGCACTGGGTCACTGGCTGATAACTGTCTGCCCATCACATGGTCTATCAATCTATAATTGAATATGTTTCTTACATATCTATCTGCAAGGTCACTGAGATTCATTAGGGCAGCAAATCCAAACAGGACTGTGGCAGCACGTAAATTCAATTATGTTATTGTTACCCACAAGCACTGAGCACACAGTCAGCTCTTGCATTTTTTTGTTACAACAATCTATTGCTTTAGCTTCCTCCTCAAGATATTTTTTAAATATATGTATATGTTTTTATTATTTAAAAAGAGAGTCTCAAGTGACAAAATGGTCAAGGAGCTGTTGGATCAACAAGGTCACAGAACCAAAACGTGCAGCCTCCTTCAAAAACTTGGTCAAAACAGTACATTGTCTACCGAGGTATGTTGGTTAGTATTAGTTCAGAGAGAAAGGGTTTTTAGAAATTTTGTTTCAGGGTATCTACTTCTGTTTCTGTTTAAAGCAAAAGATTATTGTTACTCTTGCAAATGCATTGAAATACAATACTAAACAGTGCACAATGAAAGTTTCGTGGAAGATAGATGATTGACGTAACATGAAAAGTCTGTTAGTCACTGCATACTGATGCATTCTTTATGCTTAGGTTCTTTCATTGGAGTCTGATGTACTGCCTGAGTACAAACTCCAGGTTCCTGAGACAACATGGTGGATCTTGCTGCACTACAGCCCCTTCAAGGCATTTTGGGACTGGATTATTCTTATCCTGGTTCTCTACACAGCTGTTTTCACTCCTTACTCAGCTGCCTTCCTCTTGGATGAACACGGTGATTTACGTCAGAGAAGCTGTGGCTACACCTGTAATCCTCTTAATGTGGCGGACCTAATGGTGGACGTGCTCTTTATTGTGGATATTGTCATAAACCTTCGCACTACGTACGTGGACCAAAACGACGAGGTGGTCACGCAGCCGAGCAGGATAGCCAAGCACTATATCAAAGGCTGGTTTCCTATTGATCTGTTTGCGGCAATCCCTTTTGATCTCCTCATTTTCAGATCTGGTTCTGATGAGGTAAGAGCTCTGTCTATCTATAAATGTCAAAGAATTAATGTTCACATTGTATTGATAATAAATGACTTTAAAGTAATATTTAGATCATTCAAATATCCTTAAATATGTAAAAAAAAAAAAATAAATCTTTAGTTCTCTAAAGCTACTATAAATTGAATGACCATTTCCCTGTCTAACATCCTGTTCCATGTTGTCAATGGACACCAAAGATGGCAACTTTAACAAGCCTACTGAAAACAGCTCGACTGCTACGATTGGTCCGCGTGGCAAGAAAACTGGACCGGTATTCGGAATATGGGGCTGCTGTCCTCTTCTTGCTCATGTGCACATTTGTGCTCATTGCCCATTGGCTCGCCTGCATTTGGTACGCTATTGGCTTTGTTGAGAGGCCATATACCGAGACTGGCTGGCTGGACAACCTGGCTGAACAACTGGGCAAAACATACAATGACAGTGACTCTACCTCTGGCCCATCAGTCAAAGACAAGTATGTCACTGCTCTTTATTTCACCTTGAGCAGTTTGACGAGTGTGGGGTTTGGTAATGTCTCTCCAAACACTAACTCAGAGAAGATCTTCTCCATCTGCGTCATGGTCATTGGCTGTGAGTTGAAAAACATTGTCTGGGACAGTACAAAAATTATTGGTCTGGGCAGGTTGGCCAAAACCTTTGGTTTTGCTTTTATTAATTAATTCTTTGTATTTTTGTTTTTTTTTTAATATTTAGCAAAAATGCAACACAGGTTCCGTTTGGATGACTTATCGGTCAAAGCAAACTCACAGGTCAAAAGCAGACATGAGTCAAATCCAGAGTAAACCAATCTAAGGCCACAGGCAAAAATTCCAAAACAGGGAAGGTCCACATTACGATAAGTAAACGAAGGATCAAAGCACAAAAAGATAAACAACGAACTGTGAATCACAGAGGCTTAAATACACAAGAGCAAGTTAACAGGACACAAGTAAAAGAACGAAAAAAACAGGACAGGGCAAAACAACATAAAGTGGGGGGAAAAGAACAAAGGGAGGAAGTGTAAATTCTGACAAGACGCAGGGGGTAAAAACCAATGAAATAAGACACTAAACAGTGAACTAGAAATGATAACACAAGTAACAAACCCAAACAAAGAACCAAAAATTTGAAACCACACATTAAACAACAACAAAAACGGACTCGACAAAAATGACAATTCACCATTCTAAAAGTTCTTCCCCTTCAAATGAACCTCAACCTCCCCCAATAACCTTTGTACAGTCCCTTCTTATCCAGAGGATGAACCCATGTCCAGTAAATATTGAGACTTATGATTGCATCTTTTGTCTTAGCTCTCATGTATGCCAGCATATTTGGGAATGTGTCAGCCATCATCCAGCGATTGTACTCTGGTACGACCCGTTACCACACACAGATGCTGCGAGTCAAAGAGTTCATCCGATTCCACCAAATCCCAGGGAGCCTGCGTCAAAGGCTGGAGGAGTACTTTCAGCATGCCTGGTCCTACACAAATGGCATAGACATGAATGCTGTAAGTAAAAGTTGTCCTGATTCTTTGTATTGTAAATCCTACTTTAACCTGTAACTGCTTGCAACTTTGTTCACACATGTGATTCTTTGATTGTCTTTTCCTCCCATATTTAGGTATTGAAAGGATTTCCAGAATCTTTGCAGGCAGACATTTGTTTGCATTTGAACAGATCTCTGCTACAAAACTGCAGGGCTTTCCATGGAGGCAGTCAAGCCTGTTTGCGCGCCTTGGGAATGAGGTTTAAGACGGTCCATGCTCCTCCGGGAGATATTCTGATCAACTATGGAGACATTTTGGACTCTCTCTTCTTTATCTCACGTGGTTCCATTCAGGTCATCAGGGATGATGTGGTGGTTGCCATATTAGGTAAAGTGATCCAGCCGAAGACAATTTTGCTGTGCTGTCTCAAAAATTGTCCAAAATCCTACTTCAAAATCTACTTGGCTCTTTCAGAAAAGAATGACATCTTTGGGGAGCCTATACACCTGTATGATGAGCCAGGGAAATCAAATTCAGATGTCCACACCATCACCTACTGTGACCTGCACCGAATCTTGAGGGACGACCTCCTGGAGGTCCTTGATATCTACCCCAGTTTCGCAGACAACTTCTGGAGAAACCTGGAGATAACTTTTGACCTAAGAGACGTATGTTTGCAGTTGATCGCAGAAAAAAGGAATTTCAAATGTCCCAGGGCAAAATAACTGGTCTACCTTTCTGCTAGTAGCATGACATAAAGGTTCAAAGAATATTGATGGTTAGTTTGGACATCGGCACAGAAATTTGTCCTTTAATGGAGATACTAATACTATTGTACTATTGTTAAGTACTATAATACTTGGTGGTTTAGGATTCAGGTGTCTGCCAGGTACCACATTATCCCTGGCCTGCTGTGCATAAAGGCAAATCCAAAAATAATTATTACAAAAAACATCTTGTAGCTATTTTAGAAATTGTGTATGACTTAGTTTGTTTCTGTGATTACCAGGCTGATGAAGCGCCACCAATAGCCGATGATTCTGGGGACGACTGTGGTTATCGCCACAAGCCTAGACACAGACTTCACTCCCTGGACTGCCGAATCAGGCCAGGTGAGATGTCTGGAATCACAGTGAAGCAGAGTCTAATGCATATTCTGGCCGAAAAGCTGTAATGAATTAAATAACTATTATTTTCCAGCATCGCTAGAACAACTGTGACAGGTTACATCGATTCTTCACCAGCGTTGTCCCATTAGCAGCGAAAACTAATGGATATAGACATTTAGAATCCATTGTGCATATCCCTTCTTGAATCTGCCCAGGATGAAATATGGAGTTCATTGTTCTAGACCAGCAAAGTGTTGACGTGTTCTGGTCAGCTCTTTAGCTGTCAAAACACCAAGAACTGTTCACAGAATTAGCACTGGCTCCAAACTATCACCGGAACCAACTTGATTTTAAAGGCCTATCAGACTCAGAATAAACGCCTCTGTGTGTATTAATAAGTGGGCATGTTTGGTTACATAATAATATATTATGTGGTGTCCATTGCTTTTGTTTAACTTTGACGTCTTTGCCTTACCCATCAGTGGGGTTCTTTTACAGTAATGTTCCTCTTTGACAGAGATTAGCACCAAAACCACCTAACAAAGGTACCCTGCTGTCTTTGCAGACTTTGAATGCTGTTTTATAGAGGCTTAGATTACAGATCTGGTTTTCTCACAGTTTTTAATGACATTCAATCGACCAAAGATGAGTCTTACAGTGTCCTCACAACCTGAACGGGTTCAACATAAGGGAATAATTAAAATCTTCCCTGTGAACAGATGGAATTGATCACGAGGACTCATACCCTCTCCGGTCCTTCCATCGTCGGCGCTCACCCCCTCAGACCCACTGGGATGACCACTGTAGCTGCGAGTCTTCATGTTCCCTGTCAAGTGAAGACCTGGCTAAGACTCTTGTTCACAGTTCCAAAGTAGAGCGTTACCCTTCAGAGGATGCCAGACGAGAGTACTCCCCTACTGTAGTACAGCTGTTACCCCCAAGTGGCACATCAGTGGGGAGGGAAGCAATGTTGGACATCGGTCAACAAGGTAGATGGATATGAGTCTTGATTGAAGGTCATTTTAGAAACAAATTCAAATGTACTTGTGCTGTATTTTGGAGTTTTAAATACATGACACTAAACTACAGCTGCTGATGATGTACAGCAGTCTGAAGCTAAATTGTTAAATGTTGCGTGTTGAGTTTACATTGTGAAAAACATGATTTTGGTTCCTTTGTAAGGCTATATAAACACGTCTAATTCAATCTTTACCCCAAGACATTGCCACTTGTGGTCAAAACTATAAACTTTATAGCTGGGATATGTATTTTATTTCTGGCATTATTTGGCAGAAATTCCACAATAAGATTTTAGATTATTTTAATTCAAGTGGTCTGAAAAATAAAATTAGAGTTTGTTCTGCACTTCCTCTGTGCTCTGTATTCAGGCTTTACTTAAGGCTCCCTGTGATGGTAGTTTTCAGCCAATCATGGGTCATTTTAGGAGAGAATGGACAAATTACAAAGGTAGATGCGAGTGCATGTCCCCATAGATGGTGAAAGGCCAATAGAATGGAAGACATCCCAGCAAGAAAAGTTGCTCTTCCAGCATTATCAACAACTGCATAAAGGGCAAAGCAAAACAATGAAAACCAACATGTCAAAATGATTGTCCATGAACCTTTCTCAAGGGCTCTGCGGCAGTTTAAAGGCCGTGGCGGAGATATGGAGCAGAAACAGGGAGGGGAATTGGAGTTGTTCCCTTATGCTCATGCACTACCATGCTTGAAACCCAGAAGTTACAGACCCCAACTTTAATATATTGCATTTCTACAATGAATCTTTAAAATATTTGGACATTCCCATCATTTTAATCAAATTAAAGAAATATTAACGCTACGTTTTCGTCTATATATTTTTCTCAGTGTCATCTTTAAATGTGCCAAGAATGTATCGATACTGGAGAGACCAACCATCACAACAGTTTCCCAGTCGTGCCTTGCGATCTTCCTCTGTCCACAACTCATACCACCCACCGCCATTCACAGAGGAACGGCCCAGTGAGCTAGAGTCTCGACTTGAGGTTTTACATTCACAGCTCAACAGGTGAATGAAACTACGTACTGGGGGTAAGGATGCAACAATATGGGAATTCTGGGCCAATACTAAATCATCAAAAAAAGATATTTAAAATAATGATCTGGTTGATAACCAAGACCGACAAAATACCCTTTGCTGTCAGAGAAATAAAGAAATCCTCTGTTTAAAAAAATTATGACTCACAAATGATGTGTGTTTTAGTACTTTGTACATAGTAAAACCATATATACAACTTAACAATGGTCAGAATCATAATTTCCATCAAAGAGGTCTCTAAAGCTGCAGCCAGGTTGAGGACAGCCGATGTAGCCAGTTCAAAATTTATGAGACACAACAGATTATTATTAGCCACTGGTATCGGTGAATGCTAACTTACTGGCCAATACACCAATTGAAGTCAACTGCATCCATATCGGCTGAGACTGATATTGAGTCAATAAATCGGTATTTTTGTAAATGGGGGTTGCCGCCCCTCGCCCTGTGCCCTGGTATTTGAAAAAATGTCGCAAAAGTACCCCCTTGGATGCCCCTACGTTAGATAAGGCATGATGAAGTGGCGTTTAGTGGACAAAATGTGTTTTCTGTTTTCAAGGCAGAGGGGGAGCACTTTGACACTGAGGCACTCTTCACTGTCCGAACTCTTGTCTTTATTACTATCACAAATAAGGTCAACGCTTGTGACCAATGGTGAGGGTTGTTTAGAAGATTCTAACGGTCATTTCACCTAACAGCCTCTGCCATTGTTATTGTTGCTTCATTCCCCAGACTGGAAACCCGCATGACAGCCGACATCAATGTAATTCTCCAGCTTCTCCAGAGGCAGATTGCTCCTGTACCTCCGGCTTACAGTACTGTATCATCTAGTAGCATCCCTACTGACTCATCTGGCCTGTATGGAACTAGGACACCAGTGCTGCATAGCATGTACCCCATTTCCACGATACAGAGGGACAGCCAGGTACCCACACAGGTACAAGTACAAAATAATCCAGATATTGTCAGTCACTGTGTTGGCTGCTACAATTTCTTCCTGACCTTTTACTTACAAAATGAAAACCTATTTGATTTCTTTACTATAGAACTCTACCAACACTGACCTTCAATTCACCAAGAAGTCCCAGGAGTCACTGTCGAGCGGTATCCATGTGACTGTGGCTTCAGATGACACCATGTTCATGACTGTTACCCCCGAAACTGAGACCCGTACAGGGCTGGCACCGCAGCTGCCCCAGCCATCAGTCAAATCCTCCCTCATGGAGAACCCCAGGCTGTGCGACAGTCCCCGCTACCCGTCTCTGCCTGGAAACCTGGACATCACCTCGGGGCTGGCTGAGACTCAGAAACACCTCTCAGACCCTGTGCTGCCTGTTATCTGAGGACTGTTCGTAAAAGAGGTTCCCTGCGTTAATTTGAAAGTAGTAATTCACCACTACTTACAGACATTTTGAAGGAGGTACATGACCAGTCCAAGATTCAGTTATCAGTACACATTTGGACGGCAGGTAATGTCTCAAAGCCAGATAGTGAGCTAAAAAGATTTCCATTTCATTGTTCTGACACAATTACACTCATGGTGATTACAACAGGGTTATCATACTTGTTAAAAGGACAATTGCTACTTACACTTTGTGTGTTAAATAATTTTTTTTTTTGTACATCTTGTATTTTTACATCTTTTGTTCGATCCTGATTCAGTAAAGTTTGTGAGTGCCACCCCCATTATGTCACGTTTAATTCTGAGGAACTGCTTTCTTAGGTTTCTGTTTGTTGGGGCTCAGGTATGTTGACAGTTTGGCTTTTTACACAAACAACCATTTATGTTAACAATACAAGGCGACAACTAAGTGGTTGAATTTGGCTACCAAAATTAATCAATAATTATCATAGATAACCAATGATTATTAGAATAGTAAGATCTAATTTTCATTAGATTACCTTGGGGCTCCAAGGAAGGAAAAGATAGCCATTTTAATCAATCAGTTTCATGAAATCTATTAAACTGTGGATTTGGAATTATGCTTAATAATAAACTTAATAATTGCAACCACCATTCACTCATCAACACACAAAAACACACAATATCTAATCTAGGATGTAAACCATTATATACATTTATATACAAGGATGTGCGTGTCAGACCAAATGTTCCTTTGTTGCTGGGGGCTCAGACCATTTGTTTGTTGAGACCCTGCATGTGTTAAGCCAGTGCTGTGTAGTTGTGAGGACGTGTTGCCAGGTTAGAAGGAAGATGATTAGTTGCATCCAAGACCCTGAGTCTGTGTCGGTTAACTAACCTTAATTTATAATTGTGGCTAATCCACTTATTAATAATAATAACTTATTAACTACAGTGACAACAATACCGATCATCAATTCGAGACAAATACTTTCATCAATTACGCATTTAGCCGTGCTGTGCTGAGTTGATGTACCCAGGTCAACTTTACTGGTCCTTAACGGGGGAGAGATGTTCTCCTGGTGAAGTGATCCCTGTTTAATGGAGAGTCCAGGTTGAGGCTCTTGCGAGGAATTCTCATGGAGAATGCTGTTCTTGTTGTTCAGTCCTGGTGCTGAAGGAAAACGGTCGCTCCTTTGCTCCTTGCAGAGTCAGCAGTGGTGCTGAACTCTTCATTAACTCCTTATGGTTATCGTGCCGGTCTGGCTACTACTGCTGGCTAAATTTGAGCTTGTTGAGTCCTCAGCAGGAGCTCTGTGGCTCCAGCTCCGAGGAGAGCAGAGAGAGAAGGGGATGTCTTTTGTATGCCGGTCCTTTCCAGATGTCTGGTGATTAATAGCTTCTCTTGGTTCCATCAGTGAGGTATCTAGCACCAGGATGTAAAAAGGTTGTAAATAGTTGGAGGCTGGGAGGATCACTCAGCTGTGGGGCCCAACATATTACAAATCTTCACACTAGAGCCCAAACTCTACAAAATTAAGGAGACCGTCACTTATATTGTCATGTTGTTGCACATTTTGGGAAATATATCAATCAGAGGTGTATCATGGCCCAAGTTACATCTTATTAGTTTTGGTGGCCAAAGGTCAATGTCACTGAAAGGTCAGAAAGCATTTTTTTTTTTGGGCCATAACTTCAGACAGAATCGACATAGAGAAGTCCAACTGATGACAATTTGTAGCTGACAGCAATGGCTACAGACCATTCAAGGGTGCTGAAGGGTAAAAAAAAAATCATTTTTGGACATATCTCCAGAAGCAGTTGACATACAGAGGTGCAAATGGTGTCATTTCTTTAATCTAATCCCAGGTTCAGTCACATAGCCAAAATCAGATGGCTCTGTGGTTCATGTGTCACACATCAGGTGGCGCCAGTGTGTGGTCTTTTTACATCAAATGACCTTCACTTAAAAAAATTTTAAAAAAAAACATTCCAGTAGAAAGCTCACATATGAACAGGTTTACTGACATATTGGAGAGAATTGTTTGGCCTTGACTGAGGTCTGTGCTCACCAAGTGCTTTTTAGATAATCTTGTTATTGTAACTCAAAGAAAAGCAGTGGAACGCTTGCTGAACGAGGCTTCACTTAAATTATCAGCAAGAACTAAGAACTATGAACACGAATCAGTTTATCTCATTTCCATATATTTGTTTCCTCATGTGCGTCGCATCTGAATTTTTCTGACATAAATGACACAAAAAGTGACATCAGTGTGGAATTTTCTTTATCCCTGCTTGTGTTACTACATAGATAGATAGATAGATAGTTTGCCTGTCACTGCTGTTAACAGCTAAAGCAACATTTGCTTTGCACACATGGTTTGCAAATCATGACTTCATTTGTGTTGCCTTTGCCGTGCAAAGGACAGTTGTTGTCTTAAGCCATTAAACCAACAACTGACCTGTAATAAGTATTTCAGCTCAGTTGTTGTCTCAAGCCATTAAACCAACAACTGACCTGTAATAAGTATTTCAGCTCAGTTGTTGTCTCAAGCCATTAAACCAACAACTGACCTGTAATAAGTATTTCAGCATTACACTTTTTACTTCAAGTACAAGAATCGGAATTATTTCTTAAATTTTGTATAGCCATTTGTTGTCTCCAGAGGATAGATTACTTATTGATTTATTTTGACTCGCATACCACCAGCAACAGTTTGGCAGTTTTGGGTTTCTACTAAAATGTCTTACTGAATACTGGATGGATATTCTTGGTCCACATATGATGAATCCTTCTGAAATTCATAATCCTCTCCATTAATTTTCACCTATTTTGTAAGAAACTTAAGTAACTATTGAATGGACCGGTACTAAATTCTGAATATTTGGACATTTATAGTCCTCAGTGGATAAATCCACAAAACTTGATGGTAATAATAAGATTTATTAAAGCCAACGTGAGATTTGTCAACAAATATTAATGGGTTGCCATGTAGCACACATTCACTAATAAACTGAAAAAGAATAGATCATACAAATGGACTGATCAGATTTGATCTTGTTTGCAGTTAAAGTTATGATCATTTTTACCGAATTTGATAATGGTATATGTACCGTATATTATCATGGTACGAATTTTGCATCCATGGCTAAAACCTGCAACATAAAAATGATATATACTTCAAAAAATGGGGAAAAGATCTGCAAGGTTTTTATCTTGTGTCACTTTGAACTTTTATTCCATAATGAATTTGCATGGGTTTAGATAGATAAAGATGGATAGAGAGGACTTTATTAATGGCTGGTAGGGAAATTACGGGGATTCGGGTTTCCAGTGATCTATAACACATGCAAATGCTGAAGGCAGACTGATCATCAGTCATGACAGTTGCACTCAGGTGTGCTGAAGCAAATTAATCCTCATCGCAGCTGTGCTGCAGTGAGACAGGACTGGGCATTTTGAGGGGGAATAGGAGGAAGATGATAAAATTAAGAGGATTAATACATGTTTCTAAGAAGAAATAATAAAAAAAAAACTAACAAGAAAAAAAGTAGGATCTATGAATGCCAAAATAAATCTGACTTTCATTGTGAATCACCCAGGTGTCGAACAAACATAAGATACGAATTCTGATCATGCTGAGTTATACACAGAGACATCTTTGCATCAGATTTCCATTATTGTTATTTATTATGATAGTGTCAGTGTGGGATGGATTTCTACAAATCAAGAGCTACTTCAGGTAGAAATAAAGACGTTCTAAGCGAAATGCTGAGTGTCTCACTCTCATAAGTTCCACTGAAACCGACCACAGTAGAAAACAAGAAACGGGTGGTTAAATAATGTGTCATTATTGATTGTTCTAGGCAATAGACCAAAACGTATTCCCAAATGAAAAAAGAGACGGTAAACATGATTTAGAAGATTGAAAACCAAATCCTGCATCTCCCAGAGCAGCGTCACTGCTGTAGTTCCCCTTGTCGTCGGTAGATGGCAGAAGCAGTTTGTTGTGTGTTGGATCCTGTCTTGAGTTTTCACATTTCTGGAGCTCATTGTGTGCCTAACACCAATTCACATTTTAGATAGACCAAACCAAATAAAATCAGTCATTATTTTTGAGTGACTCTGGTTAAAGCCACAATTATTTGGCAGTTTTCAGATCAAAAGGAAAAAAAGTCTCAAGACATACCAAATCGAGACGTCAAGCTAAGGTGATCACTAAGTGTTTTGTAAAGTGGTGTGTGTATTATTATTTGTGTAATGTGCTACCAGATTTACTGTTGTTTTCAGTTTTTTGTTTTTTTTTTTAATGGTTTTATAGTAATCTGTAAAATTTTGTTGTTGTGCTTTTCTTGCGGTTGTCGATTCCTATCTAATGTTGTGTTTTAGACCTCAGGGCCACCGCACATATCAATGAACTTCTGAGGATTTAATCCTCAGGTAACTTTTAAGAGACTCAGTGTTAGCAAATGACAGAAACGAGGACTGCAAAGAGCAAAAAAATAATCATAATTTGGAGGTTTTTTTAAGCATTTATTGACACACATAATGTATGCAAACAATTCCATATAAAAATTTCTTCATAAAATATTTCCTTATGCATTTACTACCCACTTCTCCACAGTATGCAACTGGTCACAATTTATTGAATCAAATTAGCTACCAAAGTGATTGCTTTTAAATCATATATACAATGTACACTATAGGACTTACTGACCACGAGGATGCATTAAAAACAGCCCCAAAAAAATGGTTATTATCACATCTTGTCACGATCAGACTGTGATCGGTATAAAGTATTTATGAGAAGCACAAAAGATACATTTTCTTCAAGACGTAAATGAGATTTGACTTTAGAAAATCATAAAACACTATTCCTTCTTTCCTCCTGGCTTACCTCGTGAGAACAGTTCATGTTCGGTCACATTTGGGCCTTTTTAACCCAGGTAGACGTTTAACGAACTGGCACACGCCTCATTTTCTCTTAGTTTTATTGCTAAAGCTCACAATTTAAAAAAGGTCTTTTTTGACATCTAGCTGCTTCAAAACAGAAAGCTGCTCATGATAAAGCAATTTGCTAGAGGGGAAGAGATTTATACCAAAAACAACCAAGCCACCAGACCGTGACTGGTGCCAGTCGTCAGGCTCACACTAGTTTTAGTACAACTGAATGATTTTATATCTAAACTGAGACAACGAAAGAAAAACAAAAACATGGAATTTTAAGGAGGACAGCAAGTAGTTCGGGCCCTCGTCCGTGAGCTTCCTGCCTAATGAGACACTTTAAACAGACACTACAGTGTAAACACAAGTACATTAAAGCATGTGATCGTGAGAAAGGTCGGTACATTCTTAAACAACCAGGAACGTCTGTGAGCTGCACTAACATCGTGCTGTGATCCAGAGGTGATGTTCACCTTTATCAGTAGCACCCAAATTCCGCAAATTGTTCCGTCACTTCACTGTTGATGCTTTTTTTCACCTTTTGTAAAGAGATTCAAGGAGTACTGAGTGGTTTTACTTTTAAAACCCTCACAAAATTAATGCAAAAAACCCACACATTTAGGTCAATTTATATTCTGCTTTTCTCCACCTTTTTGGAGAAATGGTTTTCACCTGCCAGCAACAACGCACATTTATTCCAAATGTCTACAATGCACTAGTATATATCCATTACATATGAGCATGAAGTGAAACTTGTTACTCACTCAATTCGGATTCCACAATAAACAATGTTAGTAATGAGAATATTAAAATCTGAACATATCATATTTATATAAACATAAAATCTCATATTTCTGGCACAAAACTAAACAAAACACACATGAAAACATCAAGAGAACACATTTCCCGAAGACTTTCAGAGTAAAGACGGCGTTTTGGATGGGGGGGGTGCGGAGGGTTGTACACATTTCAACAACCCAGGCAATTGTTTCAAGACTTGCTCAGGATTTGCGAGACAAAAACACTTAAACCACACTGTGCCGCTGAGTTCCAAACCTCTGCAGAGGAATATTTCTCTGGTTCCAAATAACTGACATCAGTTGTTGGGACGTGCGAGTTGAGAGAGCGCCGACTTACCAACAGGACATGGGGGTCGAACAATGCCCCCCCCCCAGTTTACATGAAACTAAAATGCTGTCGATTATTAACTGGGATGCCAGCGTGTTCTCATCGAGTGGAATTTCAGCCACGCTTTGAGTGTCCAAAACGGACAGAGCAGTGTGTGTCAGTGTCTAGCACATTCCTCTCTTTAGGACAAAATGCGAACTCTGCTACGTGTCCCTAAAATGTGACAAACACTTGTATTTACACGCTGATTCTTCACTTCATGTGGAATTTTCATCGATAGCTTGTAGTGCTTTCTTGCACAGTGAAAGTCCACCAAAACCAAAGACTCATTAGGAAACAAGCCTGACGGGTACAAGCAGTATCCAGACATGTAGTGCACTGTGCTTAATATACACATCATCTCCCGCAATTCTTTGCAAAATCTAACATCCCTGAAAAGTAAGTTATCAGTGCACTTTGAAAAACAAAAACATGATTTTTTTATGAGATTTATGCAGCTTCAAAAGTCTGCTCATACCTCATATCTCAGCTGTTGTACCACAGAGTAGCTGCAGCTTGGGACGCTAACAAGCACATACATCAGCGCGGCTCAATGCGCCTGTCTTCTCCGTACAGGATGCCTTTCTTTCAGGGAGCAAATCTACTGGCCAGATGGGCTGCAGGGCCTTCTCTGGCCAAAACAAAATGGCTTTGAGTGTGCTGAAGACCCCCATCAGGTCAGAGTCAATGTGAGCAGAATACTAAACATCACCGTCAATGCACATCATGGCTCACTGTGTCACAGTGTTTCTATACGCGGTTTTTCTCTTTTTGACTGGGCTGAGTTGCAGGTCAGGATGCACAAGGGAGGCACGGAGGGCTACAAAAAATTTGTTTCAGTAGAGACGAGAACAGAAAAATAAACATTAGATGAGCAAAAATCAGCACTTGTTGATCCAGTTAACTGTTGGTTAGGCGATGGTCGGACGCTTCTCGTACCGTATTGTGGACTTTATCCAAAGGCTGACACACTACTTATTTTTGGCACTTTACAGTCACAGAGAGAGCACAGATTGCTGAGAGGACCACAGGAAGACAAATGTTGCAACAAAACATCTTAATTGTTACATGATGTTGAGCCACGGAGTGTCACAACCGGATGATCTGGTGACTGTTCGTACTTCATTCACATACTGCTCCTGATATGAACCACACCACCCAGCGCGTTTCTTTCACACAAATATTCATCTTCCCTTCCTCCCGCTGCTCGCTCGCCTCTAGAAAACAAACCTACAGAATGACTCCACTTGAGTTCATAGTATCCTTCTCAGGTATCACCCACAAGTATAGCCACTCCAGGTTTCCGCCAGCCCCAGATACTCTGGGTTCTCCGCCGTGGGGGTCACAAACCCGTTCCTACGCCTGGGCTCTCCTCCATCTACCTCCAGTGCTTCTGAGCCATTAGCTACTGGGGCCCCCTCTACAACTTTGGCCAGAAGGTCCAGGTAGTAAGGGTTGTCAAAGGCTGGGGAGGTGGAAGTCCCGTTGCTTGTGGGGACCAGGTATCCCGGGTTTTCCACGCTGTGACCAGAGTTCAGGCCGTTCGGCAGGCGTCGGTCTGCACTGGAGCCTTTGCGAGGCAGCGTGCTGGGCCGCTCCAGAATTCCCGGCCTGAGATCCTGAATCTCTTGGTTGACGTACTCTGAAGAGAGGGAGAAGTTTTTTTGAGATTGTAATATTAAACACTTCCTCTCATTTTTTTACAGAGCCTACAGTGGGAGCAAACGTCCCGCTCACCTGGCCGAACGCGGCTGTGACTCCGTCTGGGCAGTGAGTGATGAAGCTGCTGAGGTGGGTGAAAGCCGTTCGGCCCGTCCGTCTCCAGGTCACCTTGGCTACCGTTGGAGTAGGTGGGGTCTCTGCAGTAGCGGCCAGGGCTGTCCAGGATCAACGAGGGGTCGTCTGGAGAATCGAGGAAGACCGAGTCAGACTGGCCCTCCGCTGAGGGGCTGCGAGCCAGCGTCTGGTACGGGGGAGTCCACAGGCCGTTGGAGGTGTTGGCTCCTAATGGTAAGGTAGGGTACTGGCTCCCACCAAGAGTGCTCAGCGAAGAGTACATGCTCCGAGGGCCACCGGTGACAGGGGTCCCGGCATCTATTCCCTGATCTCTGCTCTGCTGGGGAGGGAGGAGATATTAATAGTGTAAGCAAGAATTCAGCCACCCTATGCTTCCCAGAACTCCAAACAGCTGAGCTGCCATAAAATGCAAGTCACATACTAAAATCAGATCTAATCAAGCCCGTATAGCCAAAAAAAACACCTTCAATCTACCTGTGTTAAGTTTAAATACACATGAATCCTGCCACTATTTATCTATTTGTATGTTTAGCTAATTAAAATACAGTAACAAACTGTAACATATTTAATACTGATACTGCTAATACAATATGCATGCTAGCAGGCTTCAGCTAAATGCTAAGGCCAGCATGCTAACATTTCCTAATTTAGCACGAGAGATATTACAGAATAAAAATGTAGTATCATGATTACAGTGACCAAAACTATCAGTGGGTGTCAGTATTATCGTGGTACTATTCACGTGAGTTGAAAATGGTCAAAAGGTGCTGATACGAAACCGGAAAGTTTGATTTTGAACATGGAGAGCATTGTTAATTTCTCTTTGCTGAACAACAGAGTTTTTTTTATAGTGCACGAAACAGCCACTGCTTAAATGATCATTAAATTTGGAACTGAAATTTGACTGTGAATTCATCGGTAACCGTTACATCCCTTGTTAGCACAGCATACAGCTGAGGCAGATGGGAGTCTCATTGCGCTTGCAGGTTTGTATATTTGACTAGTTGAGATAATGAATGTGTAAAAGTCCACGATCAGAGCGAGAAGCACCGTTCTTCATTACCGACCCTGTATGACTGGTGTCTGGACGGCCCGTTGGACTGAGACCCGTCTCCAGGGGCCCTGGGGAAGAGGTTCGTCTGAGGAACCAGATACTCCTCAGCGTCCAGCAGTTCTCTCATATTGTTCCCCTCCTCCTCCAGAAGCATGCGGAAGAACTGGCTGTCCACTGGGCTGGACAAGCTCATTTGCTCGTCGTTCTGCGAGTGAAAGAACGACACGGTAATAAAGTATAAGTCTTTGTTTATATTTAACTCCAGTGCACAAGGCATGAGCACTACAGACGATGAAACACACACACACCTGAATGACTACATAGCGAGGAGGATCTCTGGCCATGGCTGTAAAATCCATAACCAGATCTTTGAACCTCGGCCTGCTGTCCGGGTCAATCATCCAACCTGCCGTCCACACAGAAAATCAAGGTGTTTATCAATCATCTTCCTCACTGACTACAAACATACAACATTCTATCCCGAACCACTGACATTTGACCATGATCATGTAGACGTCGATGGTGCAGATGAGGGGCTGGGGAAGCCGTTCCCCTCCCTCTAAAACATCCGGGATTTCTCTGGCTGGGATCATGTCATACGGTTTAGCACCAAATGTCATCAGCTCCCAGACGGTTACCCCTGAGAAGGAAGTGTACGATTATTAACAGCACGACATTTACTCTAAAATATCCACCAAAACCGCCATCAGTTATTGAAGACACATGGAAAGCCGACTGGCATGATGTTAAGCCGTATTAAGTCAGAGTTTATTATGGGGACACTAATCAGGAAACATTTATTGTTTTCCAGCCATGAAACAAATTTTTTACCGAACCGAATTTTGTTTACCGAATATAAAATTACAATTTAAGGCAACTTTAAGGTTTCCTCAACTTTTTTAAGTTCACTGACCTCAGGGACCAACTTCTTTGTTTATTACAGTGCAAATATATATTTGTTTTAAATTATACGACTGCTTTTCTGAAGTATTGAAATCAATACTCGGAACTACTACTGTCCAATATTTATAGTCATTACAATTACAGAAAGCTTTAAAGGTGGTTTTAATATAAATCATTAAAACTTTACTCACACCCCATTGTGCTTAGTAGTACAGAAGTACAATTTTGAGATACTTTTCTTTTGAATTTCCCACTTCTTCAGTTTTATTACAGTGTGTACACTTTGAAGTACAAAATAAACGCACAATTCTTCAACACGGGGACTTTAAAAATACCGCTACGCTGCTTTGAAGAGCCGAGTGATACTGACCGTAGCTCCACACGTCACTCTGATGAGTGAACTTTCTGTGCAGAATTGATTCCAGAGCCATCCATTTAATCGGTACCTGGAAACACGGAAACAGAACACACCAGTTAAAATGGATAAATATTGAAAAAAATAAACAGCTCCTACAGTCACAGCGCCATCTCACCTTCCCTCCATCAGCGTGATATTCAGTCTCGTCTATATCGAGCAGACGGGCCAGGCCAAAGTCGGTGATCTTCACGTGGTTTGGATTCTTGACCAGAACGTTACGGGCAGCCAAATCTCTGTGCACCAGCCGGACTTCCTCCAGATAACTCATCCCCTACACGCGCGCACACACACAGACACTTGTATCCACAAATATACAGGCTGATATCACATCAAATTTGAAAGGAGAAATAAGATTATCAGCAACATTCAAAAGCTTTAACAGACAGATGACAGCTTGTGTCTTGCTTGCAAACCTTGGCAATCTGGACACACCAGTTGAGGAGGAACTGGGAGCCGATGCGGTCCTTGTTCTCCCTGACGTAGTCGAGGAGGCAGCCGTACGGCATCAGCTGGGTGACCAGCTGCACCGTGGAGGTCAGACAGATCCCCAGCAGACGACACACGTAGGGGCTGGCCACTCCTGCCATAACATAGGCCTCCTGACGACAGCAGAGGAAAAGATGTCGACAGGGTAAAGAGAACTATATTCATGTGTGCTACGAACTGTGTACATCAGGCTTGTACTCACATCAAGGATTTCTTTATTGGCTTTTGGTGAGGTATTTTCTCGCAACACTTTGATGGCTACTGGTATTTTGACATTTTCCCCATCAGGAGCCCACACTCCCTGAAACATGAGGGCAAATTATTCAAAAACTCACTCAAAGATGTAACGTTTCTAACTGTCTAAAACATTGAAGGACTGCGTCACATACCTTATAAACAGTACCAAACGCCCCAGCACCCAGCACCCTGAGCTTTTTCAGCTCTGTCTCTTTCAGGATGCGCATCTGAGCCTGATTGGGTGACGCTCCGCTGGGTGTGAGAGGCTCCACCAGCTGTACGAGTAGAATAGAATAGAATGCCTTTATTATCAGTGTAAGCAATATGCAACGGAATCTGCAGTAGCTGCAAAATAGAAATATATACAGACTGGTATATTCACATAATAAGAATATTTATGCAGTATAAAATGTGTAACTGGGATATGTATGTATTTTTCTGTTGTGGTGAGATTGAAGGAGAGGATGGGGCAGAGGGTAGGTGTGCTGGAGGTGTATGAATGTGTGTGTGTGTGTGTGTGTGTGTGTGTGTGTGTGTGTGTGTTGGTGTGTGAGCACATCTCTCACCTATTTTCGACTTCCAGCATTTTATCAGCTATCATGTTTGCACCCACCTCGTGTTCCTGCAGGATCCTCCTCATCGTTTCCTTCCTCTTCAGCTTCTTCTGTCTCCTCAGGTAGAAGACAAGCAGAGCCAGCAGGATGAAGAACAGCACCACACCGCCAACTGCAGCTGCGATGGTCGTACCTGGCCTAAAGGGGGAATATCAGCTCAGACTCCTCGCAATTTCAACCACAGAGAAAACTGTTCAAGTTCGAATTAGAATTGAAGAAGAGGCAACTCACCCTGTCCGTGTGTCAACGGGGCATCCTCTCTCATCCATCACAGTGCAGCTGAAACGGACAAGTACCAGACGTGAAAATCGATCTCATCGCGTGTGTTCGTGAGTGTGTGTGTGTGTGTGTGATGTCCACTCACGACATTGTGCAGTTAATGTTGCACAGCAGACAGTGTCGTGTGGCATTGCTGTACTTCCACACAGTTTGCCGGTCCTCTTTCACACCACTGGGACAGTGATCCACACAGAATTCGCCATCCTGAAAGTTTCGACACTCTGCACAATGTTCTGCACCCTGAAGACACACATTCAAAAATATTCAATTATTACATATTAGATTTAAATGTATAACTATTATATGTTACACAATGATTTTGCACATGACCATGCTGGTAAATTACTTTCTAGTTTTTCCTGAATAATTTTCACTGTGCTGCTTTGTTTAGCAATCACTTTCCAGTATATATATTCAATCTTCTATAATTTATTTTTTGCTAACTCAGCCAGAAAGTGAAAAAAGTAAGTACATAGAGCCAATATCAAATAGCTTTTTTGTCCTGCAAAAGTTAAGTAAATGCAGTTAAATTGGCCAATCATTTTAGCACGTTTTTTTATAATGTTTTTTCAGTACAATGGCTTGTTATTTAAGGATTGCATAATCTTGATAACCAAATTACCAAACAATCTCTTTGCATGGGATTGAGAGAAACTTGGATGTTTTCCTAGCAGGGTCAGTGAAATTAAAGTTGTGGGCAATTTGTGAACAGAAAGTAAATATTTGCCCCAAACAAGCAAGTGATGTGATTCGATCCAAAGTCTAAGCTGATACTATGTTCTGACACTGATTGAACATTTGTGGGTTTCCAGTAGTTTCAGTATGAAACCCAACATAAATACAGCAGTCAGAATGACTGTAAGCCTGAACATCTTACCGGTCCGTAACACGAAGCAGAGCCGTTGAGAGGTTGACACTCTGCGTGACAGGCAACACACAAAGATCCATCTGCGTATTCACGCACAGACCTGCAACACAAGGGCAGCAGCGATGGAACATGGGCTGGCATGTGTTAGATGCTTTATCTAAAGCACCTGACAGTCATGAGGACATACATTTTTAGACAGGGGTGCCCCAGCTGCGAATAACTGCGAACAATACGATCACCGGATGACCTCCACGGGCTAACCTTGAAGAACACTGAACTGTTTATCAACTCTGACTGCCACTCCCTGTGACCATATGAGCATATTGTAATATGCCTTTGTTAAAGAAATGATTGTGAAGTTTATTTACTAGTTAGATAAGATAATCAATACCACTCTCAAAGCAAATATGAGGCTACAGAAAACATTTGCTTTGCTCTTACACTGCTGCACATGTACTGACTGGAACAAAGAAAAGAGACCATATTTCTCCTGTCTTAGCTTGTCTACACGGGGCACTCTGTGAAATGTAGAATAGAGTTTAAAGTCTTTCGTCTCAACTATAAAGCCCTACACACATATGTCACATACATATCTTCACGAGCTTAGAGTGCCTTATTACACAACTAGATCACTCACAAAATGCAGGCTTTCTTGTACTTCGTACAATCTCCAAAATTAGTCTGGGAGGCAGAGCCTTCAGCTTTCAGCGCTCTCATCTCTAGAATCAGCTCCCTGTTCAGGTCCGGGGGCAGACACCGTATCTATGTTTAAGAGTCGGCTTAAAACATTCCTTTTTGATAAAGCTTATAGATAGTGCTGGCACAGGCCTGCACATAGCTACGCTACTATAGGTTTAGAGTGTCAAGGGATTTCCTGTGATGCACATAGGTCTTTTATCTGCCTTTCTTTACTTATTCATGTCCCAGTAATGCGTGTTACTAACTTCACAATTCCCTCGTTTTCCATTTTCCTCCACATTTTTTTGGACTTCGCATGCTTTTGGACTCATGCACTTAATATATTTTGACATTTATCAGCCAACATTGCTGCTACTTACTACAGGGGAGTGGCATCGATAGCTGATAGTTGGCATTGATTGAAATATTTAGTTTGTTTAATATAAATTCATTAGTTGCCTTTAAGCCATTTGGACTGTGTGACACATGCACATATGTCTTTTAAACTGCAGGGCAACAGATTACAACTTACAACTCTACTGATTTCTTTTACTTTTGATTCATCTTAGAAATATTCATACCAGATTTAGCCCAGTTACTGTACAAAGAATCCCCACGAATCCCCAGTGTTATCAAAAGCTCTATGTAAATGACTTATAGTTACTTAAGGGCTCAACTGAAGTTAAAAGCTTTTATACTGATTTACTGTGACTATTTTAGCTGCCAGTCCTGTCCACTCTACATAAATCCAGCTGTTTACATATTTACTTTGAATGAATACATATTTGCTTCTTTACACAATATTTTTTATTTAGGAAGTATGGCACAATGTTCTTTGTTACATTATCAGTAGCTTTTTATTGATCAATCACACCCGCATAAGCACAAAAACCCTCTTACCCCTGATAAATGTCACAGCTCTCTACACACTCAGTGCCACGTTGGAATGTCTTACAGGATGCACACTGGCTGGGCCCCGGGCCCCAGCAGCCCCCCTCACACAGCGGGTGACAAACATGCCCCTGTTGCTCTGAAAATGCACAGAAACAATGAAAACAGACCATGATGCACTGCTGAAGCTGCAACATTCAAAGCTGTTTCAATGTAAAAGTCTGAAGATTGCAAAAAAAGCACAAAGAAACACTCAAGACGGACTGCTGATATACACCATCCGTCTTATCTATCACAAACACTATACATGCAACATCTATGAAGTTCAATAAAAAGCACTTTCTGCAGCTAAATTTCTGTTGGGACAATAAATGTAAATGAATCTCGTATCTTGGCAGTGTTATTGAACTAAGCTAAAGACACCTGCCAACTGACAAGTGTTCGATCAAAGTGCAAGCCATGGTAACCACAACAGACCTTGTCATTGCTCTGGTCACCTACCACAGACTTGGGGCTCCCGGTTTTTGTTGACAATGCGGTGGGGTCCCTGGGTAGGATGCAGGAGACTCTCCCAGGGCAGTGAGCTGGTGTAGCACAGCTGGGAATTGTTGTGCAACAGGATCAAACCTCCACTGACGCTGCGTAGTGAACGCAACCCAAAAGACTGGATGTGTAGATTCTGGATGGCAAGTGAAAACACACCCCTGAAGAGAATTTGAAAAACAGATTAAAGTCAAAATAAACTAATTATCATTTTTACAAGAAAGCAGTGGAAACATTAGCACCAAGTCACCAATGGAAGTTTATAAAAGAAACAACACTGTGCATGAAAGCAAAAAAATTTAAAAAAAATATAAGAAAAACAGTAAGATGAACTCTAATTATGAAAAGAAACAAGACTGATTTAATTACCTAAACAGTAACTCAAAATTCAAGACCTTATTTTGAACGACTGTCAGACAAGCACATGTGACATGTTTTTTTTACTACAACATAGTTTTAGCAAGCTACACTAGATAGCACTGCGTAGATGTTTACTGCCATCCTGGCTGGCGTGCGCTGCAGGTTGGAGCAGCCAAGCTGGCTAATTATTAACCTTTATACCCTGAAAGGGAACAAACTGCCTCACCTGAAGCGCAGACACATAGTCACATAATCAAAAACAAAGAAGGTGCATAAAAAAATATGCCTAGTCCGGCTAAAAATCACAATGGTGACAAAAGCTGTAGTAATTTGGTTAAAAAAAAAAACAAAACAAGGAACTTACAGGAAAATATGTTGACATGCAACCAGTTGAACAGGTATAAGCACACAGTTTTAAAGACTTACTTGTATAGCATCCTGCCTCTGATCACCTTAAGGTTCTCAAACACGCTCAAGTTGGTCCATTCTTGTGGCCAGGCATCAATGTACAAATACCCTTTACAGATAAATCAGAAAAATACACTTAAATCTCTCTAAAAGAGAAAACAAAGCATGCTTTGTGTAGTATGCTTCTGTGTAGTTTTATATAGAAAATAAAATGAATGAGGCTTTTCATGCTTGCAACATTAAATTAAGTTGTTTTTTAACATGATTTTATTTTCTTGGCATGCTCCAAAACGATTCCTTACTTTTGTCAGTGCTCATTACCTGTGATCTCTTCCAGTTTCTTGAAGCCGCTCAGCTGCTCAAGGGTCAGGCCTGATGTGTTGGTGATAGGGTCCCTGAACAGTGACAACATAAGATTAAAATAACACACAACGAAGTGATGATCATTTCCTTCTCTCACAAGTCAATGACAAAATCTCCAGGGATGCAGGATATCTCAGTTTTGTCCTGACATTTCAGATGTGGTCACTGTGAACTTTTTTTACAGGTTAAAAAAGCATCTAAGATACAGTTAGAGTCATGCAGGCCAGTGCACCAGCCTTTAATTTTATATGTTTTATAGTATGTTTTTCATAATCAATACTATTAGTCACTCTTGAAGTCTTGTATCTCTCTTTCTATACAGAAACACAGCACTGACTATGATGTTGCTGTTCAATTAATTAAAAAAAAAAAAAGTTTTATTTTTTTTTCATTTTACTGAAAACATTATGGACATTCAAGGTTTCTAACTGTTAGCAATTACATATTATTCCTCTTTCTCCTATTGTTTTAGTAGCATTAATTATTTTTCTCTTTGTTGATATAACAATACTGTAGAGGTAAATAAACATTCACGTTTTGATTTAAGTAATGTAACAGATTCTTACCATTCAAAGCTCTGAGGGAGGAAGGCTAGACTACCAAAAATCTTCTTACACTTGTTGAACTGATCCACATTGGAAGATGTCACCATTGTTATGCCTGGTTTGTCCACGACACCAAGATTGTCCATACCCAGGCCATAACACACTGCAGTGTCAGATGATAACATCAAAATTATGTTAAGTGCAGAATTAAGCTGAACTTGTAAGAGAGTCCAGTTTAATTTAATGTACAGTATGAATTGGAAAATATCAATAAACAACATAACATATAAACCAAGATATCATCAGCGTAGAATCAAGTATAGCGTGGCAAACTGCATTGCATAACATGGGTATAAGGTGATTGAAGAACAGCTGGAGTTAAAAAAGTCTCTGCATTCATTCACTGACGATGTAAAACCGACCATTCCTAAATAAACTTTATATGGTAGGGTAGGTATAGTTGTATTTTTATGTTTTAGAGAATTAAGAGCTGGTGTCTGTGCTGAACATATCCATGTCCACTTTTAAATAGCATGAATGATTCAAATGATCTAAATTTTAGTCCTGACTCAAGCGACAAACTGCACTTCCAACAACAATAAAATCAAAAAGAGTCCAACTGCAGCAACAGGTTGGTTCACTTAGTCCCATTGTCATAGTGTGATTCATACAAACATCAGTACATGCAGTGAAAAACATAATCACTTGTACTGAAACACAGAGTCACGTACTTCGAGAATGCTTAACCTGATCCGAGAACATAAGTTACATAGTGTCAAATTGTTGTTCCTTTGTTGGACTTTTGGATAGTAACTGCATACACTCACTCGCCACTTACTAAGAACACTTCACTCATACTAGATACTCTTAGGACCCTCTTTAGCCCCCAAAACAGATATGATCTTGTGACTCTGGAGGCCATCAGAGTACACCGAATTCAGTTTCATGGTTGTACTTTATAACATGGTGCATTATCCTGCTGGAAGGAGCCATTAAGAGATGGGTAGAGTCTGGCTACCAAGGCATGTTCAGGTGGCATCTAAAAGAGCAATGTGTAAGATTTGGCCAGTGTACCAAAATACAGAGGGCAGCATAGCAACAGATTACTACCAAATGCTTTTCAACCTTGCTCTTTACTGCACTACAGTTAAGGCTGCCTCAAGCTACTTGGCTGTTAGCCTGGTGACCATTCTGGCAGACCAGTCCGCCCAGCCTGTGACCACGGGTCTGGGCACCAGAGTGGGACCGAATATTTTTTGACATTGATGGAGGCCAGTTGGATGAAGAGGATACAGCAAAAAGGTATGGGGAAACACAGTGTATGGAGCCAGAATGTTCTCACATGTGAATTAGGGATTTATTTTGGAACAAATCAGTGTAAGATTATTTCCCTTCTTGACATTTTCTAAATATTCAATTTATTTAGAAGCCCAAATAGTAAGACAGTGCAATTTTCCACTTGCATATATCTCTCATTTTAATTTAACTGAAATTTATCAGACCAGGTGATGTTTATCCAAATCTCTATTGATCAGTTTTGGTTAGCCTGTTATAACCGTAGCTTCAGTTCACCATTCTTATCTGTTAAAAACTCAACCTGTTTTGGTTTGACATGTTTGTTGTTCAGTGATGCTGTTTCAAATTGCGCTCTTATAAGGAGGTGCTGTCACCTGACTATCTGCTTGAACCAGCCAGGCCATTCTGCTTTGCACTTTCTCATTAACAAATCATTTTTGCAGACAGAAATGCTGCACAATGGATGTTTTATGTTTTCCTCTGGACATTTAAGACTATTGTGCTACTCATGTGACCCTATATAGCAAAACATTATTTGTCTGAACAACAACTCAAACTCTTTAACAGATGCCACATGGTTGTATGATTCAATGCAGGTGTGTGAGTGAAGCTAATAAGATGTCAATTGAGTGTATGGTCTCTTAAAGCGATTAACCCACACACTAACCCACAAAAGCACAAAGATCCCACCTTTTGGACAGTTTCCATCGCAACTAACACATTTCTGTGTCTCGTTTCCAGCAGGGTGGGTGATGATAACTTCCTGGCTGGCATTGGGGCAAACCAATGTACACGCAACAACCATATCAAGATAGTTATCTGTAAACAGGGAGACAAGCTGTCAAATGTTTTATCTTTGTGGGAAAAAGAGTGAATTTCATATGATGAAAAAGGAAACAGGTAGCCTGAAGTACCACAGAAGCAGAAGTGAGACAGTAACATTGCCATGTTTTTAATCCCTAGAGCGTTTGCAGACGTTTTGACAAGGAAAGTGAATTTAAATCTTTTCTCCTCGTTCACAACTCAGCATCTGTTATCATCAAGATCCCATATAGCAAAACACTTAATCATTACGTAGATCAGTGGAGCAGCCTCTAGTTGCAGCACTGAGGCGTAGGCTCACAAAGATACAGGTTTTTTTTAAATATATGTTCTCACAAGGACAAGTTTTGATGCAGGTGGCTCCAAAGTTGAACCTCTTGTTTGGGTTGGGTTTGGTCTGAAAGGTGACAGGGTCGTAGATCGTTGGTGGAGGACAGTTCTCTTTGCATACGCCGCTGTCATTAAAGTGACGGCAAGCCTGGACAACAGAAGCAGGAGGAAATATATCACTCAAGAAAGGACAACACAGATTACAGTTCTGATCAATAAATACACAAAAGTATAATAAGTGTGTGTATGTGTTTGGTGTTTACCAAACAGTCTGAATTTGTAGGACCAGTGCATCCAGCAGCACACTGCATGTGACAGCAGTCATTGGGAAGGGAACCTTTACAACGCTGGCAGCCAGACACACATTTGGTACGGGTCACTTTGGGCAAAAATAACAACGGTTTCAGGTCTTTCCAGTGAAAACCAAATAGTGTCATAATCTGCCATGATGTTAACTCACAGGTCTGGCAGTCTTGTGCAGTTTCTCCCCAGCAGCTTGTCGAGCATTGAGAGGAACAATTTGGACCTGAATCAGAAGAAAACCAAATGACAATGAATAAGGAGAGCAGAGCACAGTTTAACAAGAGACTACAGGTCTGCAAGCAGTTCTGTGGGGCTGTGCTTGGGTTGCCAGTATGTTTATGCATCAGAATTGATTGTTGGAATTGTCAAATAGCAGAGGGGAGCTGTGTCCAAAAGGTTCTGTAATTTTCCAAAACAGACAATCCAACATTATACAAACTTCACAGAGTAATTGGCTAAGTGAAAACTACAATTCACCCAATAACTGTGAGGATATTTCCCCTAAAAAAAGGAAAAAAGAAAAGAAAAGAAACCCTCATAATAGAACAAGAGAATAAGGTTTGGATCACCAAATTCTAGAGGATTCATCCTCTGGGGACAAAGAATATAAAGACAGGTATTTAATTCGGCTATTAAGATATTTCATTAAAGACCAACATTATCATCTTTGGAGCCACATTTTGTTGCCACGTCATCACATATCATGACCTGAATATCCAGTCTATTATTACTATAGACCACCTCATGTAAATTTACAAATGTGTATATATAGTAAACTCTACTGCATTTTCTTTCACATATGCTAAAGTGATTTTGCATGGTGTCCTATTTTCTTTTTTTTAATTTACTGTACTTCTCAGCATGCCGTTCACTATTCCAGTTAATCAGGCGCTCACATTTTGGGGCTCGAGGCTGAAGTCGGTGCCTGGCATTCATGTTGTTTTCATCCAAAGTGTCCCTCCAGTTGATCCTCTGGGGGTCGGGGAAGCACAGATGTGGGTTCCCCCAAATATACACCCACCCCAACAGGATCTCTTTAGGGGAGACAAAAGGTTACGTGGTTACAACAGATAACAGACGACGGCTCACACATTTACAAATGCTACTCTAAAATACAAATAGTACTCTAAAAGAGTTATCTAAAACATTTAAGTTAATCTAATCTAACTAAAACAACTCAAAAACACAGCCCGAACCCCGTCCAGTCAGTTCAGGATCCCGGCATCAACTCTCAGCTCTGCTATAATAATACCTGTGAGGCTACGAAGGCGGAGCGTCCTGAGCCCCTCTCCATCCAGAGTGTTGTCCAGCACAGCCAGGGCGTAGCTGGAGTTGTACAGCTGGCTGCCTCTTATGATCCGCAGGTTGTCCAAAGGCACCAGACTCACTGACACATGGGCAACAAGCACATACCCCTGCACCTCCACGATCCCCTGCAGAGGTGAAGAAACAAGTCAATAGGGTCAAAATGATATGATCCTTTTTTTTTTTAGAGCCATATCACGATACACATCATATATGACAATATTTCTCCTAAGAAACTCTTCAGAAATGCTAGCAATGGGCAGCAAATTGTCAAATCAAAAACTGTAATATTTTGGACCATATACTTTAATATTGCTATGGCAACAATGATAGATAAGGATATTTAAAATCTCAGATGACATATATTGCCGTATCATGACAACAATAAATATTGTTTAGACTGCCCAGCCCTCCAAGACATGATGGGTCTATCATGGGAACAGAAACGGGTTGATCAATGAACCAACTGGATACTTGTTTCAGCATTTTTTTTCTCCCCTTTAGTCTTTCCTAACGAATAATTAACATAGTTATTGTTTCAAGGTTGGATTCCCACTCTCTTTGTTTTCTGTACTGAACAATATGTTATATTAGATTGTACCTCTAGGAAGGAGAGGTCAGGGTTTCCATGAAGGTGTGTAATCTCCAGGTTGCCATGAACAACCTGGCAGCCGGTGTAGAGAAGCCTCAGGGTCTCGTAGTGATTTTCCAGGCTAGAGGGCAGGGACAGCTTCATGTCAGTACCCAGGCACACTGCAACACAGAGAACATTGTTTTCCTTATTTTAGTCTGTATGCCACATACTTTTTACAGCATTTTCATTGCTCAAGATCATCTGTAACCTCTGAAGGACTTTAGGTCTTTACATAAAAAAATCTCATCTATTTTACTCTGAATGGTTCATTCCCCAACACTTAAAGCGTGTGTTTCTATTATGGGCAGCAGATATTGTGTTACATATTGAAATTCCAAACGATGCCAACTGTAATCTGTCCTTCGACGTATTATGACTCTGTTTACAACTGGCCTTGAATAGACAACTTACACCATCTGCACTGCCTCCGTCTGTCTTTTATGGTATATTTTCCACTGGCAGCACAGAGCGCATATTCTCTCAGTGGGTCACACACAGCAGTACATTCAGGGTCACAAAGGACTACAATTCACACATAGCTCCCATGCTTTCGAAGGCAGTTACACAGTGGACAGTCCCTCCTCTGCGGGGGTTATAAATGACTTCCTCTGGCTCCTATCCAACAGCCCCTCATAGTCAACCCACTTCTCCCGATTGACGCAGACCCCTGTGCTATCTCTGTCGCTCCTTTTGGGAAAGACGGCCGGATAGAGGCAAATCTCATCATCAGAGGAACAGGAAGTGCTGGCAGGCAGGAGGTGGAGGGCAGTTATCACAATACAATAGGCTTCAACATAGTTCAGTTGCTACACACTCACAACATCTTATCAAACGTGAGTCGGGCACGTGTTAAGTTTCCTGTTGATGGCCAAGCAGTCAGACCCTGAACCATATATATCGAAAAGGATAAATAAGTCTGCAATGAAATCTGACAGCAAGTTGCTGCAGAAAATGCGTCTCTGATTAATAAAATGGCAGGCAAATGTACATACCCAGTCTTTGTGGCTTACGTCAAATATCAAACTGAATGATTTGGGCGATGTGATCACAGAAAAAAAAGTTTTCCATCGAGAAAAGAAGGAAGAAGGATGCCATTCTCAAGTATTCAAATTAGAAAAGGAAAAAGAGAATATCTAAACAAAATTTACTCTCTATGTCACAGTAAAGTAGCACACAGGCACAAATGTCACAGATGCCTCCAGCTCTGAGGATTAGGTAAACGTGCCTTTAGAGAGCAGACTTTCTGTTTCTATAAAGTGGGTTTAAAGCCAGTTCTCGGCTTCCTCTCCTTTCATTCCCTCATTGTTTGCTCTCCAAAAGTCTCTCGGCAACGCCGGTGTGTGTGTGTGTGCATGGCCTTGTGAGGAGCTGCACACCTCCATCCGTGTGGCCTAAATTACTCCAGCTCTTTCGCCACTTACTGAGCTCTATCTGCCACAGTCATAATCACTGCTTACCTCTTCCTAATTCACCCACTTTGTCTTTTTTACCTGGTTTAACAGCCAAGTTATTAAAACCATTCCAGAAAAAGCAGGCCTCCCCATCATTTCTACCATGAATTGTTCATGTCAACTCCTTTTTGGACTTTTTGAAAAGTGTCGTTTCACTGGAATGTGAATCGCTGTATATCTTAAAGATGACACCTGTATGTATAAGGAGGAGGGGGCTACATGAGAGGGTCTTATTCAAAGAGAAATGTGGCCCTTCAGTTCATGACACTGTTTCTCATTCAACAATTGCCACTGACATCCAAGCAAACACGCACAGTCAAGTGACTCATATGGCCATGAGAGAAAAATCCACAATTTTTCCTCAGTCAGGCTTCTGACATACAAGATTTGAACCTTTCTAAAATGGCTGCCCACTTCTTTGCACTCATAAATCGGGATAAATCAGGTGAGCATTAATCTTGCGGTTGATTCAGAAACAAGAATGGCATTCAGAAGAGCACATGCCTTTCCCACGAATCAAGAGTCACGCTAACTTAAAATTCCTAAATCCGCTCCCAAAATACAATGGGTTCTTTCTTGGCTCGTTCCCAATCCTGCTGCCAGCTTTTGTTCAAATACAACCTGTAGCATTTACGTAATGCTGCTAACAAACAAACCATCCAATTAGGATACAGGTGTGAAAACATAACCTCCTATATGATATATCCAGGCACTCTCCAGTGCAAAAGGCTAAATTCGTAAATTTTTTATGTTAAAAGGATCTTAAAATGAAACAGAGCAATATGAGGAAAAAGGACAATAGATTATCCCCACGCAGACGCAGTAATTGGAATTAGAATGATTTAAAGATGGTAATCACAGAGATAAACACAAACCTTTCCCAGCTTTTTAAACTGCACACATCTGAACTTCAAATATGATTTGTCAAAATACTGCATTTCACAAAAAAACTCGATTTCAAGTTCAGGCTAAAAAGCTGCTTACAATTTCCAAACATCTTCACTTGCTGGTATTGTCAACAATAACAACAATAAAAAATATAATAAGATATATTAAATGTGGAACAATGTTAGTTGCTACTTTAAGGGCCTTTCGTGTTGCTACATCTCCAATAGTGACTGACTAAATTTAACTTGGCTTCCTACAAGAACAACACGATGACTGTGAACTGACTGTGTTCTGCAGCCGCGTGCAAACTGAAAGCCAGCGCAAAGCCACACCTGTACATGGCAGCACGCCAGTTAGCACAGGGAGTGTGTGTGTGTGTGTGTGGTGAGTGACAGCGATACTACTGCAGGAGCTAGCCTACTGAGTGGTACAAAGTGCAGCCTAACGCACCAAAACGGTCAACGTGATCCCTTCTCTCAGCGCAAACAGAATGCGCTGATTCCATCTTTCAGTCTCTGCCAGGTAATTATCCCTTTCAAACTGACATGTCCGTCCCAGGTCTAATGCAGTGCTAATCCTCAAGACGGGTCTTGCATAAACTTCAAATTTCTCCCAGCTCCC
>KV751339.1:5312201-5328216 GCA_001698575.1 Mola mola
AACACACGAGTGTGACTCATCTCTCCTCAAGTGTTCCATCCGAATTTTTTTCCCATCAAGTGAAGCTTTGAGCTTTGCAAACCCTTGTCTTCTCGGTATGGCATGGTTAGAGTTTACAAAGACAAGCCCACAAGGCTCAGCACTACCTTGTGGCTTGTGAGTTTCAGGAAAGTTGTAACGAGTAGAGTTGCAGCTTAAATCCACACAGCCACTATATTGTTCTTGAAGACAGGATGGTTCTGATGTTGGGAAGTCTGCTGGTTCTGGCTCTGTGCTGATGGGAGTCGGGTTTATTCCAAGTAAGGCAGTGGAGTGAGAGGCGGCAGTGTTACTGGACGAAATGGCACTGAGGTCCCTGTTTGAAATTTGCGACTTGTGGGTTACCACTCCATCCTCAATAACGTGTAGCTCATCCCCGGGTTGTGCTTTGCAATGTTCTGTCGTTTGTGCAAAGTTGCACTCGGTGTTACTGCAGCTCTCCTGTTGATCTGATTCCTGCTTCACGATATGATCAGGGTTGTAACTGCTTATCAGTTTCTCTTCAATGAGAGGAGGTTCTGACTTCGGCTTCAAAGAGAACCTTGAATTCTCCTCTTGATTTTGAGTGTCTTCTTCCAGCACTGAAAAATTACAAACAAAGAGAAAAGAAGGCATTATACTCTTATTTAGAAATTCAAAAATGTGCTCCCAAAATTACAATTGTTGTAATATTATTACTACTACTACTAATGATAATAATTTTATTTACCTTTTAAAAAAGTCAATGAGACAATAATAAGAAAGCATGCCAAAAAGGGCATATAAAGGAGACTAATACAATAAAAATAAGACAAATACGTAAATAAAAACATTAAGAGACAGTAAAAGCTGAAATCATACAAAAGTGAGTCTATAAAAATGAGGAGTGATTTCAAAGAAACATCAAACCACTTACAGTGGACCCACATGGCGGCAGACCCAAGAGCTTTAGTAACAGAGTCTATAGCCTTATCTCCTCAGGCAGGACACTCAAAAGTCGAGAGGCCATGATAGAATAAGCACAGTCACCTTTGGATTTAAGCCTCGACTTTGGAGCACTTACAGTGGACCCACATGGCGGCAGACCCAAGAGCTTTAAAAGTGATCAATAAAATCTTGAAAATCAATTCTAAATCAAGCAGGAACCAGTGAAGGGAGGCCAGGATTGAGGTAATGTGACATTTTCTGTTAAAACCAGTGAGGAATGACCCTTGTTACCCACCTTTGCTTTCTCTGGTTTTGTCCTGAAGTTCCTGCAGTCTTCTCTTCAGACTCTTGTTCTCTCTCTGGGTTCTGGCAGTTTTCTCCTGGTACTCTGACACGGTCTCCTTCACCACCTCCAGAACCTCCTGCACCGCCTCAGTCAGTAGCTTGGCCACACGAGCATTCAAACGCTCAAGTTTAGACATCCTGAAAGAAGACATCAGTCAGAGTGAGAAACAACAGGACAACATTTTTCAAAGTGAGGAGTATGTATACAACAGTAACCGTATCATGAATGAGAAGAAACTTATTATTTAAGCTACCTACAATGCAGTCCTGACATCCCTCAGGCGTGAATGAATGCATGAATGCAGGGAGGGGGTGGTCATTAATGAGTCACACTTCAAAACGACTCATTAATAAACCACAACTTACCAGTGACCCCAACGCGCATAACAACAGAAAGGGTCAACAACTCAGGTGACCACCTCCAAGGTGTAACGACCCTACCAAAGTTTATATTTAGAACTGAAACAAAGCAAAACCAAAAAGAAAACCAGAATTGTTCAAGTAAATCACTTAACACTACATCAACCTGGACAACGAAGAACCTACACAAACATAACCAGGAGAAAAGTTTCATAAAGAGTTGCGTGTGACAAGCTGTGTACAGATGGAACACGTAAACTCAATTCAACACACTATCCCTCACTTAAAAACTGTTTATAAACATTAACTGTTTCGTATTATACACTTCACTATTATGTTAAAACGTTGTAACACTCACTAATATGAAACGTGTTATTTATAATCACTTTATGTAATGTAGCTTTAAATCTGTTGAGAAACAAAGTTTGGTTTGATGTTTCCGTCTGGTTCAGTCACACGTGAGTAAAATAATCCTTTACTTGTAATGTATCTGACAAAATTACGTTTATGCAGTTTGTTTGCTATTATTCAAAAGTAAAGAACTTTAAAAACACTAGTTTCAGGCCATCAGTTACGCTAGTATCAGTTCTCTTGCTAAGAACCTGCAAGCTGACGGACTGTGACGTGATAGCTAGCTAGCTACGTTACCTTACTCCTCCGTGCGTTGTTGTTTCCCCCTTGAAACGTCCAACAAATTCGCAATTAGGTTACTGTGGTAGCAAAAAGTTTGCTTTTAATTGATTTCCAGTCAATATCAATTGTTTGGAATTCAAACCGAAGCAATACCACAAGGCGCACATCAGCGGCACAATAACACGCAGGCTCCGGAAATCACCCATAAGTCACGTCCGCTGCGATGTAGTTCTTCAAAATAAAAGTCGGAGTTGAATAAAATAATTGATAAAATAATAGATTTTAAGATCTGGCATCATTTGACATGTGACTTTGCTAAAGTTAGACATCGATAAATACAAGCAACATGTAGTACAATTACAAGCAACTTTAACTGCAACTTGGATCAATCTACCTTGTAAGTATCCTAAATTGCATACATGATTTTTCCCTGTATCCAAGTAAATGCAGGCGCAAAAAGATATAAAATGCACATGTAAAATGGAATTGTAAAATAAAATTAAATATTTATAGGTTACTATAAGTTACAAGAGTTCACTGTTGTCGTTGTTGACTGAGAGACCACAGTTTTCTCAAAAACCCCATTCAGTCTGTGAGAGCAATGGTGTTAGTGCACAACACTGTCATTGACAAGGCTGTAGTATAGAGGCGATGCGTGCAGTCATATTCCTCGCTGCCAACCGTGTTCTTCATTAAAGTTAACTTAAAGAAATATGGAACATCCTTATGAGGAATCTTTTTTGTGTAAGGGGGAGTGGCTAAGTTACTCTGCATCAGGATTTTGTACAAAATTGTGCTATTTATTATCTGTCTCCTTTGTGAATATCTAAAGATAATGCTGAACCAGAGATCACATGATTTTTCAGGCTCAACGTGAGAAGAAAAGCCAGACATAGGCCTAAGCAATTTGACAAAATGTAGAAAATGTAATTTAAATACTTACATTTATTTAAATACTTACTTGTCCGCTCTGTTGTGTGCAGTGTCTTGTAACTTGCAAAAAATTATGGAGTAAGATGTGACCTATCTGATCATGTAGACACTGCCACCCTGTATCAAGCTAAACAAAAAGGGAAGTGGCTGCAGGAAATTTGGGAACTGTGAAATGCCATTGCAGGGTTGAAAAAAATGGTTTGTCATCACCTCTGAAAAGTGTTGTAACGCTACTCTCCTTTTCTGGCAAGAATAAGCAGCGTTCAACAACTTCAACTTCGTCCAATTAATCAATAACTTACTGCTGACAATACTGTTCATTTTATCACTGCTAACTAAACTGAGTCCTGAGAAGGATCAATTTTAAAACCACGACAGACCTTTTTCACAGCAGCCATTTTGACTAGAAATTGGTAGATACGGGTGTTCCCAATCCCACTAATAAAGGTTTTTCCACATTCAGGTCAAAACGAGTCAGTGCTTGTGCATGCCGGCTCTTTTAAAAGACTCTGCCACACTAAATGGAACAGATCCTTAACAAAGTATTTATTTAAGTCTGTCTTTCCCTGCAATTTATGGTCAATGTGGCTGCTGTGTAAAAGGTCTACAAATGGCTTAACACTTTGGATTTTGTTTCCTGGGAATTTTGGGAATTGGGCTCATGGATATTTATTGTAGACAGAAGATTTAACTGGGCATAATTAAATATACATTAACACGTAATATATTAAGGGCACATTTATTTGATTTTGAGTTAAACTTAGAGGCCCACTCAAGTACTTCTGCATCATAAAATAACCAAATCTCTGAATCAGCTCAGCAGAAACGGAATTATTTGCATGATTCTGCAATAAGCTTCCTTTTTTGATAATAAATAAAAGTACTGTCACCATTCATGTTCAAAATAGCATTGCAATATTTTGCTGACCTCCACATAAATGCTCACACATATATTTTTTCTACAGGCAGCCTTTTCACTGTCCATCCACCTAAATATCTATAGTATGTGTATCATCAGCTTGACAACATGTATAAAATAGAGCCTGAAAGATTTAAGATTTTTGGGGCCGATAACAATACCAATATTAAGTAGAAAAAAAGTTCGGATATTCAGATGTTGGTCAGTATTCTATATCCATCCTCAATCCATTTATCAATGGATTTTCAGATAGATATACACATGATTGCACTGATCCCTCAATTGCAGTTATCAAACACTTGTTGAAAAGATGAACCTTTGGTGTCGTGGCTTGTTTTGGTCTGGACCCTAGAAAACCTTTGACTCATTGTAAAACTGTCTGTAGGGTGTAGCGGGGAGGATGTAGTAGCATGAAGATAAAAAAAAATATCCTACTCAATCTCTTCTTTCTGTTTTATGATCTCGGAGGTGTACCTTTGAGTCATCCTACTGAGCTACAGAAGAGGTATGTGGCCCAATTCCTGCAGGACAAACAAGTACCAGGGCCATAATTTGTTACCAATGCTTTCCAGTTTGAACTTGAACAAAAGCTATTCTAAACACTAAAAACATAATCTCATTATTTAAAACTGAAAACAAATAGTCTCCTCATCTCAGAAAAATACAGTCAGGGGCCCAATGTGGCATCTGTACATGCTTTTTCAGAGTCCATAAAATGGTTGGGTGAATATACACCAGGATTGGCTGCTGAGTGCACAACACACCCAAGGAGCTGACTTCCAGCCCTAGTGCGTTGCTGCCATCTAGTGGCGAGTAAAAAAAACAGCTTTTTCAGAGTGAAAATTGGATTCTACATTGGAGCACTTTTCTATTCTCTGTTGTTTTATGATACATTGTTCTCATTTACATTTTTAACAAAGATTATTTTCAGTGAGAGTAGAATGTTGAAAATGATCCTTGTTTATAGGAAAGTCATTGCTGAATAACCTCGATGAGATCCCAAACCACAGAGATGCACCAGTATGAATCTTTTGGTTGATACTTTTATTACGCTTGCTGTTCTGTCTTATAGCCAATATTTACCGATATGGATGTAAAAATATCAGCGACAAACAGCTTTTTGGTGCATTATTACCCCTTACTGAAACAGAAGCACAGAAACTAGTCATCGACTGCTCGCATCGGGCCGATGCCGATACGACTGATATGTTGTGCATCCCTAGTTTTCACATTTATTAAATTTATTATAGTAAAGACATAGTCTACAACTTCAGATTCTGTTTCCCTTCTCATTTTATTGTCTTTTTCACTCAGGAGATACATAACTCAGAGCACACCAAGCTAATAATAACTTATTGTACAACACAACACTGCATTTTCACAAAGTGCTTTCAGGGGCTGATTATACTCATCCCATTTCCCTAAATCACTTTTCACGACACAAGACACAGTTTTTTTATTTTAGATCTCTGCATATAAGCAGTGAACCTGGTATTCATGCATTAGGTCCTCTTCACTCCATATTTTAAAGGTGAGGAAAATGTAAACCGGCAGCCTCGTTCTCATGAAGTCGTTTCGTCAAACAGGCTGAGCAGGTTCTTTGGTTCGAAGCTGGGACGCGGCAAAGCTTCCTCCGCCGGGATCCAGTTGCGCCCACGCCGCTGCGAGCTTTTGGCGGATGAGGAATATCTGCTGTGCGTGGATGTTTCGCTGGCGATGCCTGCTTGGAGCCGCGCGTGGACCGGGCTGGCACTGGGCGTCAGCGTGCGGCAGGAGCCGTTTGAGTGGATGCTGGAGGGCGTCCCCGCTAAGTTACAGGACGACCAGTCACCCACAATTGAGCGGGTGGGTGTGCTAGCAGGGCTTCTGTGGTTGTGTGTAGGTGAGCCCGGGAGAGGAGTTGACGTGCTTTCCAAAGACAGTCTAGATTTGACTCTGTGGGGGACATACGAGGAAATATAAGCAGGGCGTTTGGCTAAGGATGAAGGGAGCGTCCAAGCATATCTAATTTACACCACTGGTACTGGGAAGTTTGCATGGTCACAGTCATTTTCCTTACCTGTTTGAGAAGGTGGGAGAAAGCTCTGCGTTTGTGGCATCTGACAAGAACACTACGTCGTCCTCTGGGCTCCCCGATTCAGCGTGCATGGCACTGAGGGACAGGGTGTAGTCCCTGTCCCAGCTGTCCTTAGGAGGGGTGCAGGGCACCGGCTTGCTCCAGGGAGGGAGAGAGGACAAGTGAAGGGACGACAAGAGTCTACACCCAAAGCACACCACCAGCTTCAAAGGAAGAAAAACAGAAAAGTATATAAATGTTGAAGAAAAATTATTGCATCGGTTACGACAAAGCTGAAAATTTTCTTACAGATTTGGTTGGCTGACTTAGTAAAGTCACACTTTGTAAGTTTCTAATACTGGCCGATACTGATACCGATATTAGGGAGTAATATAGTTTCTATATCAATATTTTGGCAGGTATATGCAATTTTTTCAAGGTTATCTAACATTTGTGACAAAGGTGAGCAACAGAGGCAGAATATGTTAGTGATTAACAATGAACCTTTAACTGTCTGTCGGCAGTCCACCGAATCAGTGACCATCACTGAAAACTTGATCGTTATAAATTATTCCAAGGATCTTTTCCCTCCGTTTTGCTCTTTAAAACCAATTTTTTTTTAGTACTGGCCAATATTGATAACCTATATGTTGATACCCATGTATCAGTGGGACTCTGATGCCAGTACAGTACCTGGCAGAGGGAGGCCACCTTCAGCACCGTCTCTGCAACCATTAGACAGACGCGCCTTTTCCACCTGTGCTTCCAAACACAGGGGAGGGTGAGGAGCTCCGACACCGTCGGCCTCTGGGACGGTTCTGGGGCCAGCATCATCCGCAGCACCGCCTGGAGCTCGCCCGACAGGCCTGCGGCCAAAGAAAAATATATTTGTTTTTTTAAAAATGCACCGTTTCAATAACGACACCAGGACGTTCTACGAGATGTTTAAAGCGAGTGGTTCCTACTGCTGGTGAACTCCGATGGGAGGCAGCCCTGTCTGAGCTGCTGCCAGCCGTCGCCACCGTTTGGAACCTCGATGTTACAGGCAAGCTCCAGAATAGAAACACCCAAACTAAAATTAAACAATATTTTACATTTAGGCACCAATAAACCCTCAATTACATTTTTTTTTTCAAATGTCGCTCGATTTCCTCAGGTACCTGAAAATGTCTGCAGCAGGTCCGTACTCCCCGCGGAGCAGCTCGGGGGCCATGTACCTGGGATCCCCCTCCTGCACGTCGTCTTTCACGTTCCCCTCCGCAGGCTCCGCACACTTCTGCTCCAGCTCAAGCAGCAGCCCGAAGTCCCCCAGCTTGAGGCGTCCAGCGGCAGTCATGAGGACATTAGCGGGCTTGAGGTCCAGATGCACAAAACCCTGAGAATGCAAGTGTTGCAGTGCTGAAAGGAGGTCGCAGAGGTAGTCCCACGCCGCAGGCTCGTCTGGAGTGTTTCAATAAAGAACAAGTTAGTACGTCCGGAGTTTGGAGCAAGAAGATACAGTTTATTAGCAAAAAATACAGGCACTAATCTAAATATTCTGGTCGCTTTCTGACGGACCAGGGCCAGGAGGCTGGTTCTCGGCGTGCAGCAGCAAGCTGGTGCTGCACAGCTCTGTCTGAATGTACAGCCGGCCGCACTCCTCCCAGGCCGCCACGAAATCCAGGATGTGAGGGTGCGGACACAGGCGCTCGTGGTTCCTGGCTTCCCTCACGCTGCAGTTCCTCTCGCTGCTCCCCCTGAAGCGATGAGCGGAGCGCTTGACAGCATACTGGCGCCCGTCCTTGTTGTTTTGCACCTACAAAAACACACTGTTCACCTCTCCGCCAAACAGCTGCTAAAAAAAGGACATTTTATCAGCTTCATAGACACATACAAAGCGCTCGTGCGGCTCACCTTGTACACCTCTCCGAAGGATCCTCGGCCTAAGAGGCCCAAATTGGTGAAGCACTGATTAAAGTAGGTCTGCTGCTTGCTGGGGTCATACACAGAATTCGGAGGGAGGGACTTGGTGAGGGACCAAGACAGGGGTGTCCAGGGGGACGGCCGCTGGGAGAAAATCCTGCTCAGGGAGGGACATCCTTTGGACGGCGGCTGCGGCGGCAGAGAGTGCGAAACCCGGGCAGGGGAAGAGAAGGACGGGCAGGACGTAGACGACGAGGACACCGGGACACGGCGCTTTTTGAGGGAGAAGGACTGCTCGGCGTGGGAAAAGTGGGTCGGAAGAGGGAGCGGCCGCCGGGACGCGGTGGTCACCGACATCGTGTGGGGACTTGTTCAGCTCCTCTACGGGGAGACAGAGAGCAGCGACGCCCAAAGGATCCGATCAACCAATCGATTAATCTCCGCAGCCCTAATTCCATGTATCTCTTCACTACTGATGTACAGAACCTTGTGGTTCTTGTAGAACTCTATTAGCAACATAAAGACAATAAATGCTGACCTGTGATCTAAATCCCTCTGCAACGAAATGTCTGTTACTGACAGCGTCAAATAAACCAAGTCACGTTCACGATCCCAGAAAAGCCGCAATAATCTGTCACCATGTCATTTTACATCGCAGCTCTTGACCTTTTCTGGCTCATCTCACGCCCAGCAGAGGCTTTTAGCAGTTCCATCTCATGTTGAGAGACAAGTGTTACCCCCCAAAAAACTCACTGACTACCGTTAACATTAACTCGGCCGGGGCGGACCCTGTCAACAGCACAGCCGTGCCTAGCTAATCGGCTAACTTCACGTCAAGTTACGTCAATAAATGGCAGTCCCGCGCTCGGTTAAGGAGAAAAAGGGGGGGTTACCTTAGCACGTACCATAGTCTGGCATTAACGTTGTTCTTCCAAAGTCGCTCGCTACAGCGAAGTCGAACTGTGCGGACACCCTTCAGCATGTAAACACCTCGCGCCAAATTCTGAAAACCGTCCGCAGCGTTCCGTACCTGCGTTTGTGAATACACGCGGTTTACCGCAATTGCGCAATATCCGCAAGCGGTGGGTCTTGCTGCACAACACCGGGCTGGCGCAAGGGGGCTAGCTAGCGAACCATTTGAAATGGTAACTTTATTGTTATTTTCGGTGGCCTCGTGATATTCGTGTCTAAATGCTAGCGACGAATCGGGGTTCAGAGTGTCGTTTAAAGGTGTCAACGATATAACAATGAATGTACAGTTGGTCGTAAAAAAAATTAATTTCGGTTTTGTGTCTCGTAGCTAGCTAGCGCTAAATTTGCCATGCTAGCTTCGCCGTCCAGTCTAACTATAGCAACACTGAGGGTGCAGCTAGTCGCGCAGCTAACTTAGAGGCGAACGTTAACCAACTAACCTAGTTACAGTAGTCAGATCTGCGGAGCGTAACCGAATAAGCTGGCATTGTCTGAATCCGTGTTAGCTAACAGGCCTCATTTTTACTCTAAAATGCGAATTTTGTGTTGGGTAGTTCTGCGTAAACTCAAAAACACGCATGCTAGTGCTTGTTGCTAGTTTATATATCAATGAGTTCAGGGAAGACAGCGATGATAATTCCAGATTTGCATCTTGGAAAAAATTCCTGACTAAAGAATTACACTTGATTTAAAAGGCCTACTGGTCAGTTCTATACTGACAGGTAACACATGGAGCCCTATTAATGACTTCATGGTACCATAAATTACACGAGCCACAGGATCACCTGTAGTATGTCATTTTTTTGAGAACCAATATCAAATATTGATTTTCAAAATAAAACAAGTCACATTTAAACACAATTGTCTATGTATAACTTTGCACCCTCTTCCCACAGGACGTGTTCTTAATGATCCGCCGTCACAAGACCACAATCTTTACAGATGCCAAGGAGTCCACCACCGTTTATGAGCTGAAGCGCATTGTGGAAGGAATCCTAAAGAGAACACCCGAAGACCAGAGGCTCTACAAAGTAAGTCCGCAGCTCAGTGTATCCAAAGTCCAACCACATGATCCGTCTGAAGTGAAAAGGAAAAATTGACATGTAACTGAGGGACTCAAATATTCTCTTGAAATGCCTTGATATTCACAGAAGCAAATCCACACACTTTTTGAGGCCATCAGGGGATCCTGTGACATATTCCACTTTTGTTCCTTAGGATGACCAGTTGCTTGAGGACAGCAAAACTCTAGGTGACTGTGGATTCACCAACCAGACCGCCAGACCACAAGCCCCCGCCACAGTTGGTCTGGCCTTCCGCATAAATGGTATGTCATTCATTATTTGAGATTTTCTTAGGATACACACGTTTTGTTGGATCCAGTACCTATGTCCTACCTTTCTACTCCTCGTCTCCTACTCCCTGCAATAATGCAAAAACACAGTCTGACACCGTATTGTGAAACAAACCAGCAGATTCCAATATTCCCTAATACATCATGGTTATCCAGGCCGACCTGAAGACATTAATAAAACCCACCGAGGGGCATAACTGAGTGTTTATTGAAGACTCATCACAGTAAAATGTGCAGCGGTTTGATATCATTAGTGACAAAAGTGCTGTTCACTGTCTCAGAGTGTGTGGATGCTGTGCTTGTGCTGTTTATTCCTGAAAAGTATTAGAATAAATGAATGAATAATTATATCTAGAACCTGACCACTATGCAATTGTTGGGGCAAATAAAGATACCAATAATAGAAAGTAAAAAAAAAAAAAAAAAAAAAAAAAAAAAAAAAAAAAAACATTCCAATATTGATAAGTTAGCCGATATGTGCAGATTTCGCAATAGTCCTGCAAGTGAGGCTATAAAACATTTGTAACTGATATGTAACAGAGGCAGAATCTTTTACTGATTAACGATGAACTTTTAGTGTTTTTAAAGACACAAGTGCACTGAAATAGCAAATCTTCACTGGAAATCACCCTAAGCATTTTGCATGTTCTTCATTAAAACAATGTATAATATATAATCGGCAAATATTCATACCATATATACCAATTGCCAATATATCTGTGATCAGCCAGCCAGTAAAGGCCAACGGATGTATCGGTGGGGCTCTAATTCCGTCCTATTCGGGGAGTCCTCATTTTTAACCATTTGACTATCCACCCAGAATGACCTAACTGCAGTCTCCTTGTCTCCCCCGGCCTCCAGATGAGATGTTCGAACAGCTGCACATCGAGGCCTTCTCCAGCCCCCCAGAACTCCCTGATGTTATGAAGCCTCAGGACTCTGGCAGCACGGCCAACGAGCAGGCTGTGCAGTGACGCTGCCGAGGAAACGGGCCCCGGAGAGGACAGAAGCTGGTGTGCGTGGCTTTGCTGCGGTGGAGAAGTAGCAGGGTGGAGGATATGTAGTACACTTTCAGTTGATGGATTGGGACATTATAGGTAACCAGACCTACCCACGTTACCTTCATGCTGTCATCCCATCATCCCCCAAATTTGCTTTACATGTCATTTAAAGAAAAAAAAAAAAGCTGTTTTTGATTTTCACGTCAAAACATCGTGCAGTTTTGATCCTTGACTTTGCTCTTTAACACCCACTGGCTCAAACTTTATGAATGGCAAAAGTTGGTTTGGAACAAGAATTTTGTGCGTGTGCGTGTTATTCTAATTATTCTCATTCATATTTGGGAGAAGATGTAGTGGTGTGTCACAGTGCTCCAGAGGTGTCATGCGTAGGTTAAGACTCAGAGAAAGAGAGAGAAGAAAGTTCAGCACACACACGCTTTATTTCCACAGAAACAGAAACCTTCTGATCAGTTTCCTCGGTGTCATTCTCCCAGATTTCTCGTGCATTTCCGATTTTGTGCCAGGAAAGAACATCTTTATAATAATTGTTTTGTCTTTCACATGTCGGCTCTTTGATGTATCATGCTCTGAGACCAAAGCTAAGCGCCTCTTTGACAACTGAGGGTGTTTTTATTTTGGTCAAACGACATGTTGTCGGTCACAGTTAACTGTACACAGGAAAAGGTATTTTGCTGTTGTTTATTCTTGTTTTAAAAGATCCACAATTCACCACGTGTCACTTACACCAACGTGGCACCTTCTTCTAATCAGTCTGTTAGTGAGCTTGCTTAATTAAAAGTTTTTGCTGTTTTGTTTTTTACACTGTTGGCTGACTTTTAATTGAAACAATGCTTTTGTGTCCAACATTAAATGAAGATAATGGAATATTTCTTTACAGCCGACTTTTTAACTTGTCATAAGGACAAACACGGACATTTCTTGTACATATGTGGAGTGACACTGAGAGTGAAGCTGCCAAATATAAAATAGTCCTTTATAATTTCAGTATTTACGGCTGCACTTTTCCTACATTGATGGTCCACTGGAAGTGTTTTCTAATATGTCAGATGGAAATAAACACAAACTGGTGATTTATTCATTAAGGTTTTCAGTTGTGGGGCTGAAAATATGGTTGTCCTGAACTTGAACATACAGATGTTTTTGGAGAGTGAAATTACACCTCTACCATGCAAAGAGGAAACCATATAATAAACCAGATCCAGACTCTGCTGCTACCTTCTCTGGGCTTGAGCGCATGTAGGATGGACTGCGGCAAAGCGGAAACTAACCATGGATGCATGGATGAATGGATAATGTGGAGTAATGTATTCTTCCAATAACGATGACACCCCAAGGCCCTGCTTGCACCAGCAAGACAATGCCAAACCAAAATACCAAAGCAAAAAGGTGAAATCCTTCATCTAGCAATAATGGGAAAAACATTCCTCTTTCAAAATTACAGCGACTTCCTCAGCTCGCAGAGCAAGTTCATCGAAGCACGTTCGACATAAGCACGATATGTGTCTGTTATCCGCCTTCACTAACTCTGACTAAAGAAAAGACCTCCAATAGTATCCCTGAGCATGTGCAGGTGAAATTGGCGGAGTTTGCAGAATTTGGCCAAATTGTGAGCATGACTACTGTGCTGCAAACAGCAAACTAATTAAGTGAAAATACAGTAAAGAAAAACACAAAGAGGATGTACAAAGTAACAGAGCTGGTACAAAAAAAAAAAAAAAAAGAATTGATGGACTTAATAAGCTGATGATATCACTGCCCCATCGTGTGAACCTCCAGGCTCTATTTACGAATGAAAGTTTCTGAGAGTTCTACTTCCACTTCTGAAGTGCTTTCATACCCTGAAAACTCTTATCTGTAATACCAAGATTGTTTGACTTCCGACAAAGACAATGAACCTGCAAGTAAGTTTTATTTCTATTATTAACAACATGTCTGTTGTGTATGAATGCAATGACAAAGAGTCATATTATGATTATGATTATCACTATGTCTTTGTGACAATGCAGCATATTACTGGTAAATACTGTTGTTTTCTAGGACGTATTGTTATTAGGGCCATAGAGATTAAAAAAAAAAAGTCCTGAGGCTTTGACCATAAAGTCCTGACTTTATGAGAAAATGAAGAAATCATTTTAGTGTGTGACTTAAGAGGACAGATGAGACAAGAGCTGCGCCATAATGAGGTCTGTGGTGAACTTTGTGAAGTTGTGCTTCAGTTTAGGTTTTGCAAAGAGGAAAATTCCTAACATTTTGACCCATCAACACCACATTAACATCAGTATTGGTACTTTGACAAGAATTTGCAAGAAACTTTTTTCTGAAGTAAGAACTACGCAGACTTGGAGGAAATGGCCTCTTTTGGGAGGACCTGTCTGTTTTGTTTATTTATGCATAATATCTCGTAAAGTCTCAAATATGTGAGTATGTTCTCTCTAAGGTCATTTTTTTCTTGCAAATTTTTGACCTTGTTCTCAAAAATCAGTATTCTTTTTCTTACTGCTGGACCGTGGGGAGAAGCCGGAGCACCCGGAGAGAACCCCACACAGACATGTAAACAGACAGGAAACAGACTCCCATCAAGAGCTTCGCTTCAATGAGAGTGCGGAACAAACTCAATGAGGGGACAATGAAGGGATGAAACCTGAACACGCCTCCTCCAGGTTAGTCTGCTAATGGGTGCCAGAAGAAGGTTCATCACTGTGATGATGATGTGAGTCTGTGTGCCTTGCCCGATTTGTATTTTATTTGTATTCAATGTTATTGATATGTATGTAATTATATGCATTTGGCTAAGAAGACAAATGTTAATTGTCACTGTTTTCTGATTGCTTGCGGCTCCTCCCCTCCTCTCCTTCATCGCTTTTTCCTTGTCCTCTTCCTTGGGCCTCCTGGCCGTGGGTCGCTCTCGTCCACGTGCTGGCCGACCCCGTCCTTGGTCTCCTGTGCGACTTGTTCGTCTGACCTAAGAGTGTCCGAGTTGCTGTCGAGAAATTCGCAATATTGTCTCGCTTCTTTGCTGCCGCTGCTGCTCTCGCCTTCTTCGTCTTGCAGTGTCGTGCGTTCCCTCAAAGAGTCAGGGAGAGGGTCTTCTTTAAACTCCTTAGAACTGGCGCCTACAGGTTCAACCACAGTATTAACGTCCTCTCTCCTCCGTTTCCTTGGCGGACCCAGCAGAAGGTCTTCCTCAGAGTCTTCGGTACTAGATCTTGTGTGGCTGACCGGACATTCATCAAACCTTGTTTTCCTTTTCCTCTTCCTTGACGGGCCAGGCAGAGGGTCTACCTCAGAGTCCTCAACATCAGCACCTGGACTGGTGTCCCTGCCTCGCTCTTCGACGTCCTGCACATCTGTTGACCTCCTGGAAGGTTCAGGCACGGCTCTGTTTTCCTGTGCCGAACCACCTTCGTTCTCAGCATCGGGACCGGCAGCAGCATCGTCTCCGTTCTCATTGCTGTTCCCACTGCTGTCGTTGTCCTGATTGTTATTACTTTGATGATTTTCATCATTGTTATTGATTTCATAGTTGTTCAATATTACAACGTGGGACTCGTCTAATATTTGCTCAATCAACTCAGTCATACTAGAAAGATATCGAACTTCGGGTGGGTATTCGCCTCTTGGATAATCACGTAGGAAAACCCGTGGGACTGCAAAAACCAGATGGAGAATTATCTTACCACTACTATTTCATTGGAATTCAATCAGTCTTTTGGAAAGACGTTACATCAAATATATTTGTGGAAAAAAATGAATGTACGTACGATTTCTTCCATTGTGTGGTCCATCTTCTCTTGCATTCATTTTCACTAAATGTTTTCTTTTTATATTTCTTCAGAACTTCTTGACCAGTGATTGACTGTCACCTTTTGTGACCCGCTCTTTCTGACAAGTTGCTTGACTCTTCGAAGCCACTTCTTGTGAACTTTGATCTGCTTTGATCTCTTGTGACATCATTAACTCCCCGACGTGCAGAGATCCAGGCCTCCCCGGTCCTACGATGTCACAACCACAGTCGTGATGCTCAGTGTCCCGTCTTCAGTCTTTTGTGATTAAAAAAAACAAAACAAAAAACCTCTTGTAAAGCCGGAAATTAACTTTGAAACATCAGCGCAAATGTTTTTGATACTGAAAGTGCGAAACAGGCTGGATTTAATCAAGCTTGTATGGTGACTTTAAGTGCCCTGTTGTCTCTTTACCCAACTTCAGAGATGTTGCATTCACGTAACCAGTATTTCAAGTACTGGTTATAGATGTTACATTCAACACAATTTCTAGAAAAAGAATTCTTCACCAAAGGGAGAAAGGGCAATTTTTGATGTTTTGAGTCATAACTTTAAGAAACTTTAAAAAACAAAAGTAGCGAACTAAACCCAATCATTCACACAAAATGATGCATTGTGATCCAGATCCCAGGATTCTTCTGGCTGTAGTTGAAATAAGCATTACATTACTTTAAACTAGAAAGAATACACTCAGAGAGAGCAAACCTACACCGACACAGCCTAATTCTCTAAACATTTTCTCCCCAGCAATGGATGCTTACCTTTCAAGGTCTTTTTTTTTTTTCTATGAGC
>KV751339.1:5328226-5345607 GCA_001698575.1 Mola mola
GTTTTTGGGTTTATTTTTTTTTTTTTTTTTTTGGCATTCCTAAGTGGGATTTTCAGGTCACAGCCATTTGGAAAGGAGTAATGACAGATTACAAATGGTTCTGGCTGTGTTATGGAGCCAGGGATTACTTACAAAAGGCCACCAGTTAGACTTAGCTATGTAAACTCCTTCTAGAGGTATGTCCCAAAATGTGTTTGACCTTTCAATAACCTTGACCTTTGACCATGAAAGCCCAAAAATGTAATCGTCTGTCGCCAGTTCTGTCAGCTACAAGATGACACCAGTTTGACCTCTCTTTTTCAATTCTATATGGAGTTATGACCCAAAAATCTATATATTTTTTTTTACTTTGAGTGACCTTTAACCTTTGTCCACCAAAATCTATTCAGTTGTAGGTTGGGAAGGTTTTTGTGTAATCCTGCTAACATAAAGACAAACAAATGCCACTGAAAACAAAAACTCCATTTATTTGGTGAAGGTAATAAAAGAAAACAATAAATGCATATATTATCGTCATGATTTTCTTATTAAATTAACACATCTTTTATGTACATAATGTCACTATTTCTAGTAAATGAATACAGCGGTATTTTGAGTCAGTCCTGTCACGTCAAAGAGGGCGAGGGTGTGCAGTCTCTGACTGTCGTGTTTTCTGTTCTCATCTTCATCATCAGCCCTTCTTTTCTTTTTCCTCAGCAGCGCAGAGAAGGCCTTTATCAAAATCCTTAGAACTAGGACTTTAACATTATTAATTAACCGGGATTTTAGTCATCGTCATTGTTTCTTTTTTTCCTCGGCAAACCAATCAGAGGGTCTTCCTCGGACTCCTCAGTACTAGAACTTTCATGTGTGGAAAGATGGTCAGCATGCTTTCTTTTCCTTTTCCTTTTCCTTGGCTGGCCAGGTGCAGGTTCAGAGTCTTCACTATCAGCAGCTGATCTGTTTTCAGTACTATCGTCACAGTTACTGCTCTCACTTTCAAACAATTCACTGCTTCTCACTTCGACGTCATGCACGTTCTCCTCTCCTGACATCCTGGAAGGTCCAGGCAAGGGATCATTCTCTTCCCAAATCCCAGAATCAGGACTAACAGCAGCACTAACACTGTCTGCGTTCTCAGTATTGTTCTCAGTGTTGTCAACATCATGGGTATCGTTGTTTTGATCAGCGAAGACATCGTCAGGCACGTCGGGGTTGTTAAATAATATAAGAGTGTTGTCATCAAAAAACATGTCCACCAAGCTAACCACTGAAGCAAGAAGTCGAGCGTCTGGGGGGTAGTCACCTCTTGGATAATTCCGTAGAAAAACCCGTGGGTCTTCAAGACAAGATGAAGAATTATGTTACCATAACCATTCATAACATTAAATGCAAATCATTCTATCCAAAATAACTTTTAAACAAGACTTCAAATATAAGTGTGAGAGAATTAACCAAATGCTTACGATTTCTGCCATTGTGTAGTCCGTCCTCTCGTCTATCCATTTTTCATTAGGTTATATTTCTGTCTAAATTTCTTTTGAAGTGAAAGACCAGTTCCAGCTGGATTGTCATTTTTCACACAATGGATGTGTTTCAGACTAGTTGTTTGTCTCCTGGGGACAGGCTTTGATCTGCTTTGTTCTGTTGTGATGTCACAAACTCCATGGTTGTTTCGACATCACAGCCATTGCCTCGACAACCCTTGGGATACCGTCAGGTGACTGAAATCATTAATCCTGTGACTGAACTCAATGACTTTGCTAATTTCGCCTTCTACTGTCATTGGTACTAGGCTGTTGTATGCCAACAAATCTGAAATAAGATCAGCAGATTGAATCAATTATAACCAGTATGAGCTGTACCTATGTTAACCTGTGCTGTATATCTATTGCTGTCTAGAACAGCATAAATAAACATCTGTAACTCCCAGCATTGCACTGGATCAAATGTGCCATGAATGAACAAAGGCACCAATGTTGTTTTTTCAGTCCAACATACAGTATACCCTCCTTCTACCCAACATTAGGAAGTCTTTACATTCTAGCACAAATACAAGGTGCTTTGCAGTGTCCTGGTGGGTAGTGCCATCCCATGTCACTATACTGTACCCCCACTCCACTGATTGTACCACCCTGTGGATCCAACTATTGTTTTTTGACTTTTCATATGTTTTTTAGGCAATCTATATCAACCAGTCAATATCTTTAATACAGTGGTCACCGTCATAGAAACTGCATCCATCCCGGGTTATTTCCCAGTTAGACATGCCTGCAACTCCTCCAAAGGGGATTTCCAGGAGGATTCGTAACCAGATGCCCACACCACCAAAGTTTGCTTCTTTTAGTGCAGAGGAGCAGCAGCTCTACTCTGAGCCCTTTCTGAATTACTGAGCTCATCATCCTGTCCTGTCCTGTCCTGTCCTGTCCTATCCTATCCCATCCTATACTCATGATGTTAATGTAGTTTTGACAACAACTTTGAATTCTAAACCATAGTGACGGTCATGTTAAGGCCACTAGTCCCCGCAGCAGAAAATGAATGCGGCATCTGTAAGATTACTGCTTGAGTGAGTTGTTCACTCAAAGGTCTCCACATGCCATCTTAATATTCCAAAGGGTTTCAGTGGTAGCATAGCTTTATTAAGTAATGTAGTGCCTCGATGAAGTAAAATTCCGGTTTTTGCCTCAAGTCAATTTCACTTTCAGTGCGTACTGGTCCAGGCTTTGACCCTGCATATATATGCTTCAACAAAAAAAATTAATGTCTGATAATAGTCTGATTAAATGTTCCTTATTAATGATTAATCTTCATTTTATTTTTTTTCTTCATTTATTGCAAGCACTATTTTGTTGCAGTTGTGATTTACTAAAAAGGGAAAAGATGGGTTACTTGGTTACTTTGTCCTTGCTGTAGCAGGTTAAATTGAGTAAATCATATTTAAAATGAATTCATATACAATTTTGTATGGTGTGATTGTAAAAATGTAAAAAATCAGTTCAAACATGGATTTTGCATTTTCACCCTTACAATTTTTCAGTAAATAGACGTTTAAGTACCGTGTGTCCCTATATTTGTGGTAATCAAATCACAGGTTAAAATTGATCATTTGACCATTCTAATTGTGGAATTTTCTATTTCTGCTGGAATTAAACCAAAGGGGAAAAAAAAAAAAAAAAAATCACTTATGAAATAGTTTGTTCTGATCCAGTTCATTGTTTTTCGGCTGTCTGAGTTGAATATACTGTTTAACTGTTTCAAACACAACATTAGTTCATTCCAGATTATGGTCTGACATTAGTTCAACACAGACATGGAACAAATCTTCATCACGTGGGAAGTTTCTAAACACACGCTCTTCTTAAACATTCTCCAGGTCCATATGTTGTAAACATTGTTTGCCTCCGTACGGCTGAGGGACTGCATGAAGTATGAAGGGGACCCCCAGAACCTCACTGAGTTCTTCCAACAAGGAAAATAATATTCAGTGAGTTAAAGCAGCAATTTTCAAACATCCAACTTCAAATCTTACCCACATCAGACTCAGAAGGTTGTGACCACAGCATGGTATCCGATTTCTGACAGCCTCGGTCGTTTTAAACCCTTTTTCCATCATCTCCTAGTCCTAAGAGTAGTAATCACAATTTAGTGAATGAACATTTTGTTTTATGTGGCAAACTGTCCAAATACAAACATTCGTATTATTTTATATCTACATTGTATTTGCAGCGTCTAATGCAGCAGTATGATTTGATTTGTATTTAGAGAGATTGAGATGACTTTATTAATCCCTGTAGGGAAACACGTCACAGCAGTTTGTGTAGTTTCTTGAAGACGTGTCGCCTCTCACGCGAGAGGCTTCTTCAATTGGATTGGATTAGAATTGGTCATTACTAATTGTTTATTTGTTTAGGATAAAATTAGCCCATCACGCACTATTAATGCATTAGTAAAACCAAGCACCGGGGGGAACTTGCGCAGATGCAGAGAGAACAGAGCCACTGTCCAGCTGCTCGACTCTTATCATCTAGCTGTGTAATCTCTTAGCCATTCAAGCCTCTCCAGTCTGCTTATATCATTTTCAAGTTTGTGCACGCTTAAGGAAAACTGCTTCATATTGTATGCCCGGTTGTGTTTTCCCAGCCAGATGACGTTAGGGTGCTGTCATGCCGAAGCACAGTTCGCAGACACTCAGGGTCTTTGTGGATGGTCTGAGGTCTGTTGAAATAAGCGTTCAAGCGTTAGAGGATTAGCATCAGGTTGTCAGTATAATTTATTGTTTTCAGTTACAACAATGCTCTATTTGTAATACCATCGTCATGTCCACACCAATGCTTCCCAGTACAACCACAGTCTATTGTTGCATCTGCCAACAGATATTAAAGAAGAAAATACAGTAGTTAAACTCTCATAAAAGCTTCCTCTCTCCTCATCTTGTCAGGATAACTTAATGTGTCGAGAGGTCCTGCGTGATGTTGGAGGGGGAACAATTTACGAGTCAGGACAGGAGGGAGCACATAAGGAAACATAGTGTGACGAAAAGCATGTCCATTTAATTCACTGTCGTGGCTGACCAGGTGCTGGGGAGTTAATAGTCCACCAAAGCCTCGTGACTAATTGTTGCGCAAATGTTTCTTGGATTGTGACGCAGATTGAAACCAAGTAAACAATTTTGGTCATAAGGACAGTCAGTTTGTTTCATTTCCGGCAATTTCTCTACTGTTGAATTACATTTTAGTCTTTTATTATGTTTTAGCATTAAGGCCTAATAGAAAAAGTTATGTTTTCCAGGTTCTAGAAGGACCAGTTTGTCCGTCCGTCCTTCTTGTGAAAGCAGTATCTCAAGAACGCTTTGAAGGATTTTCTTCAAGCCCTGCATGGATGTCCACTCTGCTTCAAGGATGAACTGATTAGATTTAGGAGGTCAAAGGCCAAAGGTCAATTTTTTTCTATTTATTACAAACAAATATATGATGTACGAGGGGAAAAAAAGGATGGCTGGCTAAGTAACTGGATTGATAGTTGATGACTGATAGCAGAGATAAGAAGATGAACATGAGAGAAAACGAGAGGCAAATAAATGATGTAATTCAGAGTTTAAAACAAAAGGTGCACCTAAACCTTTATAATAAAATAAGACTTCTTCTAATCACAATTTCAAAACACTTTTTTTTTTTTTCTCGAAGTGCATAACATAAAAGAAATCTCCTCCTTCAAACTCTCTTGTGTATTTTTTCCTCATCCCTGGCCCTGATCCTCTGCCAAACAAAAGTGCTGTGGAGTAAAAGCACATATTTTGCCTCCAAAAACGACAGGAGTTGCAAGAAAACGGAAATGCCCAAGTTACTTCCAAGAACTCTCGGAAATTAAAAGGAAGAAACCTGAGTAAGATGCACGCAGCTATCGCCGCACAAACGCCGACGTCGTCCACGTGAGCTCGCACGCACGCGCGTTCGCGCACGGCGTGGCGGGGGCGCCGTGCAGGACACCACGGTGATTAAGGCGCATTCCAATATTTTCTGTCATCGATTCGCGCGCACCACAGCCCCAAACCCGCCGCTAAACGCCCAATTTTTCTCTCCCAAATATGGCCTCGGAATGTCCGGGATGACGTCGCGTGTCCGGGGGAATGCGGGCTTTGTGACCGCATCTAATGAACTACGCCTTCTGCAGACTGAGGTCCGCGCAGACGTTACACAGGAAGAGAGTCGCGCATGGAAAAAACGGGACGCCCTCCTCGTCCTCCTCCTCCCCCGCCTCCTCTTCCACCTCCTCTTTTGGCGGATAACGGTGTCCCAAGAAGTTCTTCTAGGAGCGCCGCGGACAATAGTGTCATTCTGCGGCCGCGACCATCAGTGCGCCTGAACGCTTTTGTCCCGCAGAGAGGCAGAGACGCGGCTGAACGCGGACCATGGACGATCTGGGTGAGTGTGAGCCCCGTCCCTCGTTTCCAGCCGTGTAACTCCATGGAGGGATATCTTGAAGGGATCTTTGGGGAAGGGGTGGTGTGCCCAAACAGAGGAAATAAGCCCTCTGTGCACTCCGGCGGTCACAGTGGAGCAGAATTTGCTTTCTTTTTTTTTTTTTTACTGTAATATGTGCATGAAAGGAGGATTACAACCTTATACAAGCAAGAAAAAGCAAGGGGCAAGAGCTTGAAGCTTAATTGCCCATCTCATGATATACTGTTATGTATTTATTTATTTATTTAGGGTCCATAAGTAATCTGCACACATTGCACACATTCATACAGGAAGACACGCTGAACGCCGCCACATTTCTGTGCTGGCTGGACTGCCGTGGAGTCAGTCCGTGCATGCCCTGCAAATTGAATAAATTCTTTGCAAATCAAATTTGAAGGGATCCACTGTGGGTTTTCCTCCTCCACTAATAAGTCTGGGATGGAGAGGAGCCACATAATTTACAAGTGTTCTCCATTTTAAAGACACAGCAGAGGGAGCTTGCTGGTTCTGGCTTTTTCTGCTGATAGGGATGTCAGAGGAAGAGCTTTTTTTGTTTTTTAAATCCCTTTCTCTTTCTCAGAAAAACATTATTGGAAGCCGACTTGTGTGTTTGGGAATGACTGTGTGGGAAAAAGGCCCTGAAATAGCCAAGGGCATTGCTGCTGTTTCAAAAAGCCACAATGAAAATATAAAAGGCTCTTTTTTGCCTGAACTGCCTTTTTTCTTTCTTTTTTTTCTACAAGTCCACTTAAGAATGGGGGGGCGTTATGCTTCTCAAGCTGTACTGGAAGGAATGACTAGATGCAGCCAAGCACATCTGGGCACATCTGGATCGGATTGCATGGAGAAGTTACTGGGTGACTGGATGGGTGTTGTAGTGGCCATGTTCAGGACGCTGGGTTTATGCTGTAGCCCAGCAGCGTTGTACGTTTGTGTGCTGCATCTGGCGAGGCTTTTCCTTCAGAGGGACCACTTGATAGAGCGGACTTCAGCCAAGACAAACAAGTCGACAGGCGGCTCTAAATATGGTCATAATTCCCATTGAGAGACGCTCAGCTCCTTATATGAGCAGTTTGAACTAAGTGTGTGCCTGTGTGTGCGTGCCTGTGTGTGTGTGTGTGTGTGTGTGTGTGTGTGTCCAAGAAGGAGTTGTCAAGAAGTATATGCACACCACAAGTTCTCACCACATGGTCGCACCGGAATTATCAGACGGGAGCACAGAGATGAACTGAGGAAGGGCGAATTTGGTTAGGTTTATCGTGTCATCTTGTCTGCAAGCAGAGTAGAAGAATCCGAGCGTTTGTTGTCGATAACTCACAGTAACCCACATTTAGTGGCTGTTCCACTGGGAATAAATAGAATAAAATGGATCTTGTGCTGTTCAAAACCACAGTTCTCAAGTTTATTGATGGACTCCTAAACATTTACAGCTCCAGTTCCTCGTCGGGAGACTTTCCCTGTGCCGCCGTGCGTTATCAGAACTGACAAACCAAAGCCGAGGTTTATCTGTAATGGAGGTCTGGAGCACATGGTTAGAATTAAAGCTCTTTAACAAGGGACAGAAACTTATTAAAGTGCTCTAACTGTAACTACAGCATATGCTCCAGATCCTGTCTCTCTTGTGTGCGTTGGCCCCCCGGTTGCCTTGTTTTATGCCTGATTCTTAACAGTATAAGATGCAGCTGGGAGTGCGTGATTACTCATTGAATGGATGGTTTTAAAAGTGATTCTACACTCGCAGCGGTAGTTATCCATAAACTAACCTTATAGATAAGAGACCGAACTAAGGATGCACTGATCTATATCCTCAATATCGGTATCGGCCGAAATGGACCAGCAAATGGTTTGGCAATTGCAGAAGCCAGTGGCCAGTGATAATCTGTAATACTGTATCTCATGTTATGAAAGTCATGTTTTTGACGTAGTTAACGAGGCCTTGTGGTGTTTTTTTTACGTACTATAACAGACACACTGACAGAAATAACCAGTCAGCGTCATGACTGAGGATTCAATATGACAATGACAGTCGACAAAAAAGTAACTCTAACAGTAACTCTACGTTGGACTTTTATGTAGAAAATCTTAGGAACCAATCCAGATGATTAGAGGGGGTGGGGCTTAACATTGCGTTAGTTCAACTTAGTTATTTTTCATATGGATCATTTCTTTATTCACTTGACACAAAAGAAAACATAAGAAACAAAATTTTGAAATATTGTTTTTTATCCAAGTTGCCCGTTGACTATCAGTATCAGTATTGGCCCAGTATTTCCATATTGCTGCACCTACTTTGTCTTCATAATAAACTTACTCGTCCACTGTTTATAATGAGGTTTACTATTCAGCTATGTGTCATAATGTCTTGTTTGGCTCTGGAAGGAGTGTCTTCATTAAATCAGAATTATCACAGTCCTGCAAAATCAGTTTGGGCCACACAGTTAATTGCAATATAATTCAAATCACAAGTGCAATATCAAAATGCCTGAAGCTGCAATTATACTTGATGAAATATGCAATGGAACAGCCTAATATTGAAGTACTGTAGCGCTGCACAGATACTCTGGGCTAAAACTTTTGCTCTCCAGATATAAGAAAACATGTTTGTTTAGTATAATGTCATCACTAATTATGAATCATATTGCAATCATAAAGCAATTTATAGCAATTTAGGAGCCTCTATCTCATACAAAACACAAATATAACCAAGATTAAAACAATCAATCAATTTAATTAAAAAAGAAATTCAATTATCTTTCAACATAATGAAGGTTAATTTTCGCTGAAACGCGTTGGCCACCTGTTTTTATTTGCCTCAGCCATGTTACAATAAAGGCGTTTTATTGATTTTGCTGGACAGTGCGCCTCGAATTCCTCCAATCCAAGCTTTGATTTGGATTTTGCTGCCCTTTCCAATGAGCGCCTGTTCCAGATCCAGCCGATTAAATGAAGAAAATGACCCTCTGTCTGCTTACTTTTGTCTATGGTATGTCATGTCAGTGTGACTGCAGTACGTCTAACCCAGGGTGATGTCACAGTGATGTCATTTCAGTCGTCTCAGCTTGGTGCCGTTTTCCCACAGAGGTCAGCCAATGAGTTTGTACTGCTTACGCTCTATTGGGTTGCGTCATGGGCATCGTAGGATCCAGAGTCTGCAGCTTAGACCAAATTAGACCATTAATTAACTTTTAGGAAGCACGGATCGATCACTGACGGGACACTGCCGTTCACCTGACAGTGGCGGGACGTCAGACAGTCGTGTGTGTTCTCGTCAGCACTAAATGATGTCATGAGGCAGCAATGACTAACTGAGCGGGTCTTGTTTTTGGACAGCTTCCCCGTCACCAGTGAGCGTGTGTGTGGGTGTCTGTGCGAGATGAGGGGGCAGGGCTAGATATCAGTTGCCAAACACTCTTCCTCCTCTGCTTCCTTCTTGTCCTGCCAGCATGTCTTGGGATTGAATGCAGAAATGTTTGTCTGCTCTAATTGCTGCACCGAGTCGATTAGATCACCTCTGGCCTCGTGCCAGTCCTTACTGTCCTCTCGTCCGACTGAAGACGCTCGCCGTCCTCCGTGTCCCGTTCGAGGAGCATGTCGATTTTGTCGCTGCTGTATCAGTCACAGAGGCTCTCTGTCTCTTCTCAGGAGTGCCTGAGCCACCTAACTACCCTCTCAGTCCTCGTATTGTTGTGTTTGGTACGTAACTGGCTGTGCACGAGTCTGCATGCGTGTCGTTCTGTCTGGTCAAACATCCTTCACTTTTTGTGTGTTTTTGCCTCCTCTGCATGATTCTTAATCCATTTCTTAACTATTTCTACACATCATAATTTCATAAAAATACAGAGACGCATTATTGGGGACTTAATGGCTTTCATTCTAATAGAAAAATAAATAGTTAATCTAACCAAACATCCATCATTTTATACAGTTTTGTGTTGTCTCATGCGTCTTTCCCAGCTTCATTTTCCCATCTCTCCCCACTAGATGCACTCCTTGCTGATTTGGAGAGCACAGGCTCTCCTCTAGCTCGGTGTCCCGTCCTGCTCACCTCTGACCCTCCCAAAGGTTCCGATGCCGCCTCCGAGGACCCCAACCAGGCTCGGCCGCCGCCGCCTGCATACACCCCGCAGCAGGTGGACCATCAGCTACAGGAGACTGATTGGATTTAAACCAATTTTCTCATTGATTCTGTATGATTTTTTTTTTTGCTGTAAAAATATTGATTACATCTGTCTTTGTTTTGTCTCAGACTGTTTCTGGTGCGATGAAATCTTCCCAGAATTCCAACCCTGACAAGCTATACAGGTAACTCCCTCCTATTCTCCGATGCTATCCTTGACGCACATTTAAACACAGTCCTCCTCGTGCCTAAAGCTAACCAACCCAGCAAATAAAGGCAATCAAAGGCACAATAGCACAGGCCTTGATTGATTTACAAGATAAGCATGGCTCATGGCTGTGTGGTGTGTGTGTGTGTGTGTGTTGGTGACCGGAGCAGAGGGATAGTTGTCCAGGGGCAGAAGATGTAGTTTACTTAGTGAATAAACACTGCAGCTCTTCAAAATTCAACAAGTTCCTGTGTCGCCTCCCTGCTGCTGTCAACAGTGAAACAAGAGTGTGCATGCTTGCAAACGTAAACTGACAGTATTTATAGTACTCGGATCGGAAAATATCAGCTTCAAGCTCGGTACGAGTCATTTTCAAGAGAGATTCTAAACAATTTTCTGTTTAAATTTGTCATTTAGTTGTTGCCTAATCAGTCTCGTTTGCCTTCCTTGTGATCCTTGCAGCACAGTGTGTAAACCACGCTCTCCCCGCACAACAGATCCTCCTCCGGCCTTCTCCTCCTCCTCACTGCTGGGAGGTGGTCTGAGCGAACTGGACCATCTGTTACAGGAGCTGAACGCCACCCAGTTCAACATCACAGGCAAGTGTGTGTGCATGTGTGTGTACTTTTTTTTTTTAAACTGTGAATCTTATCTTATACGTGACCTTTTTTTGGTCATCAGATGAGATTTTGGCTCAGTTCCCATCCAAGAAAGAGGAGAAGGACAAGATCAAGGACAAGACAACAACTTCCTCCAGGTACCAGATCTAATCATTTTAGTCAAATATCAATAATGGACATGTTTTTCTGAAATTCCAGGATGCGATCTATACTAAAAAATACATAACTTAGTTTCCAGAAGCAGAAATTTAATTATACAGTTAAAATGAAACAAAATTAAACTGCTGTTGTTTTCACTATTTCCAAGAAAAGGTGTGTGTTTTCAATAACAAAGTTTTGGATCATATATCCATAATGCAGTTTGTAGCGCGCACAGAGGGACAGTGTTCTGCCTAAACGTAGCTTTATTTCACATCGGTTTTCTCAACCTTCCAGTGACACCAGTGAGGAAACATCTGTTTTTTTGTGGGTATAACTCTGTCTAACAGATAGAGCTCATTCAAATGGTTGCACAATAACGGCCATCAACAAACACACAACAGTATCGAGTCTTTGATTATTATCGCAGTGTTTGAAGTAAGCTTCTCTGATGTTATTCTCTCTCTATAAACAATCATGCAAGCACAAAACATTAAAAGGAAAAAATCATTGCAGCTGTCCTGTCTTCAATTTTTAATGTCGAATTAAATAGTGAATTTTGTGGGCTTATTAAAACAGCTGCATTCCTTCCATAATCCAGCTCTACAAAGCCATCGGCGACATCAGCCACGCTGGAACTGGACAAACTGATGGCTTCCCTGTCCGACTTCAGAGTCCAGAGCACAGTAAGAGTCACACGACAGTAGAAAATGTCACAGAGAGTTTGATCCTCTCAGCTTTCAGGTTAAATCCACAGTTCTGCTGCAGATGCGAGGTTTCCTTTCCACCAGTTATCCCCAGCTGTTCCAGCTCGCAGATGGCGTCGCTGGCATGACATCACGGTTACTGTGTGGCCTCAGCACATGTGTTGTGGTTCCAGTGCCTGTTATTGCTTGAGGATGGAAATGAGTCCTGCTGGAGATATTTTCCAGCTTCACAAACATTTTCAGAGTAGGGGAAGTCAGAGTTATAGATATACATTTAGTGGGGTTCATCATTTCTTTCAATAACCAAACATCAGTCGCAACTACACACACACACACACACACACACACACACGAGTGCATCTTAAAAAAGGAGAATATCGGAGTTTCTCTTCAGTTATTTAAGAGAGTTAACTTTTGAGTTGCATTGGGGGGGAAAAATTAACTTTTTTGAATGCACTAGTAGCTAATGAAACATGTTGTAATTCAAAAAAAGATACTTGCAAAACATTCAAAGGTTTAATTTTAAGTATTTTATTTGAATTGTTCTCCTTTTCAGCCAGTCAGACTAGCATGTAAACTGAGAGTGGTTGCGTCAATTTATATTGCAGTCTTATATGTCCCTGGGGGGGGCAATAAGTATTTTGAAAGTATTGTTTTGCAGCTGGATAGTCTTTACTCCGTCATCACAGAGGTATTCAGCAGATTCCAAAACGCTGATAGATAGATTTTAACCATGCCAGGAGCATAGCTCTATTCGTGGACTAAAGATTTGAACAACTACTAAGATAAATAGTGGTTGTATTTTGCACATTGAGTATCCCTAGGAGCCCCATCCCCCACCTCTGGACACACCTACCACCAACTAGATTAACAGAAGCAGCAGAAGACTTGGAGCCCGTTAACATGGCAGAAGAACAGCTCAAACAGCAGAGGAAATGTGAACGCGTTATCGTCAAATGATTCGTGGTTTAGAGGAAAAATCGGTAGCTGCAATTTATGTTAAAGATCCCCTCGGATGAAAATCTGAACATTTTTGGCCTTGTTAACGTGCCCATGTGGTGTTTTTATGCACACGTGTTCAAGACCAAATCAAGCAGTCGAAGGCTTGTCTCAGGATTTCTGCTTTCGTTCTGCACTCCCCCAGGGACAATCTTTAGAAAGACCTCTGACAGCCCAGGTCCTCAGTGTAGAAACCTTTGTTGGATTTGTGGGGATAAACAGAGCTAAAATAGCACAGTCTATCATTCGACCTGGATCGGTCAAAGGTGTAGAGTTACATCCAAGCAATTTTAAGGCCACAAAGGGATTTTTTTTTCATGGCAGCAAAATTCTAAATATTGAATTTTACAGAAGAGGTTCAAGTTTTAAGTGAAATCATGGCCTTTTATATTTGTATTGGTGTTGTAACTTGAGTGGCCACACTTTTTCTTCTCACAATTTTCCACGTCTCATTTGTCTTTTACTGCATCTGGCCTCCTAAATAGAAATATATGCCATCATAAAACAGAAGAATATTAACATGCTAATGTTTTTCACAGATTTTTTTCCTTTTATATATACAATTTGAGGCCAATATTGTGATGTCCCCTGAATGTCCATCTCTCTCCTTCTCCTTTCCCAAACGCACACATTTGGTTTGGATGTCAAAAGTCTAACAGCAACTGTCTCTAATGACAGTTAGTTGGAGACCGACCATAGATTGATGGTAAACTCCATTACATGAGCATCATTACATCATTTTTTCTCCTCTCCCAGCCAGCTGCACCTGTCAGTCCAGTGGTGACGGCACCGCAGCAGCCCGCTGCCCCAGCTCAGCCCTCAAGCGGTGGCTCCCTGGACAGCATGCTGGGGCTGCTGCAGTCGGACCTGAGCCGACAAGGAGTTCAGACATCCTCCAAGGGAAACTGTTCAGCTTGTCAGAAGCCAGTGGTCGGGCAGGTGAGTTAACGGAATCTGCCTCTGTAAACTTGTGACAACTTGGTTATATTCATACTTAGAACTTAAAACGTTACCAGTGCCAATAATTCCAGTCTATATTTCCAAAACATATATATATTATAAACCCACTTTTTTCCCTGGTGTAGGTGGTAACAGCTCTGGGAAAGGTGTGGCACCCGGAGCACTTTGTGTGCACTGAGTGCGAGACAGAGTTAGGCAGTCGCAACTTCTTCGAGAAGGACGGGCGGCCGTACTGCGAGTCGGACTACTTCACCCTGTTCTCCCCCCACTGTGCCCACTGCAACAAGCCCATCCTCAATGTGAGCAACTGAGAAACTCGGACGTGCGTGGGTCAGATAACAGAAGTACTAACAGCCTAATCCGCCCTCTCCTTCCCCTCGTTGTTTAGAAAATGGTGACCGCTCTGGATAAGAACTGGCACCCAGAGTGTTTCTGCTGTGTTAAGTGCAGCCGGGCGTTTGGAGAGGAAGGTAATGAGCGCCACATCCTGTCTGCTTCGACACAAACCCCTTAACCTCAGCAGGCTCGTGCTTATGCACAACCCCGAACACACACGCATATTCAGTTGATTTAATCATTAAATAAACTGTTTATTGTTTATTGACCCCTTCTGTGCTCAGTAACCCTGCCTTTAACGGCTGCCAACCCTCCTAAAAACATAATTTGTTTTCACCCTGTAAGGAATTCAGGAAACGCTTAACTGTTGGCAATAGAATGGCCAAATTCGTGTGAATCAGCAAAACTTAAAACGTCCACAGATTAGCCTGTCTGTCTGTCCGACAGGCCGCAGTCATGAGGGAAACACTTACACAGTTTTTTCCACCCTCCAGGGGATTTAATATTTATCAGTGAAACCGTGCAAAGCTGTGAGTGTGTGTGTGCGTGTCGTGCAGGTTTCCACGACCGTGACGGCCAGCAGTACTGCCAGCAGTGCTTCTTGACTCTGTTCGCTTCGCGCTGTCAGGGCTGCAGCCAGCCCATTCTGGAAAACTACATCTCAGCCCTCAACTGTCTGTGGCACCCGCAGTGCTTCGTGTGTCGGGTGAGTCCGCCTCTGTGGCCCTGCGATGACCAACATTGTTCCTTAAAAAATGCAGCTCTTCCACATTTATTCGGACAGGGAACCCCACATGGGTTGGAGAATTTAAAGGGACATTCAGTGTGTATCCGGCGAGGCTTTACAAAGAGGCTGAATGGGCACTGAACATTTCGCAGCCTGTGTTATGCTCACCCATTGGCGCTTGCATACAAATCAAGCCTGGTTTTGTTTATACAGGCCGAAATGACAAACTGTGTGTTGTTAGTAAGAATAGCAAGAATTCAAATTCTACATGAAACCTTTAAACAAGGAGACAATTATAGAAACCTGAGAGAGCCAAGGACGAGGGTTGAGACAGGCTGTACATGTCGTCTGTAATTTTACTGCCTTTGTCGTCTCGTTGCCATGGTAATGGAATACCTGTGTCCTCGTCCGTGTGCGCGTGGCAGCAACGGGTTATAAACCAACTGCACATAGTGCAGCTAGAGCTTTAAAGCGCCACAGGGTGCCATTAATCGGGTGTGAGGTCATAGCTACCGCATGAGATGACGACATCCTGTGATATTTATGGGAATCTGTGAGGTCCTTAATTGTGAAAGGATGTGAGTTTTACGATTAGATAAACACACATTGCACATGTTGGAGTTATTGAAGGCTGATTTAAAATTTTCTTGGCTTGTTGAATGTTTGACTGCCTCCAGTAAAAAAACAAAAAAAAAAAAACATACGCTCCTCAAAGGTGCCCTCTTGCTTCTGTGCTTGATAAAACTTGATAAGTGCACTTTAAGTGGAGAAAATGCGATGCACTGCCACTCCTGTGTGTTATGAAATTGGTTTTTATGTGCCTAAAAGTGGTTAAATAGTTCAAAACTCAGAATCAAATAGTGAAAGAATTTTACTCCAGGGTTTAGAACTGAGTCAGCTTATTGTGTCACAGCTTACCGCCCCTCAGACAAATGTTACGCAAATGTTTTAACCGTTTTGTTAAAAAACATATATAATACTGCAAGTTGCATCAGACTAGGTTAGTAATAAATTTATTACGAACGCTATGGAAGAGTTTCGCATTCACTTGAGAAGAATAAAATATGCTCTGTTTTTGTGAATTGACGAGATAATTTTTCAAGAAAAATCAAAACTTGGCCCTGTTCTTCTAAATGAATGAGATAATTTTGGGGGTTTGAGACATTGAGACAATCTTTAAGTAACATAGATGCCATTATTATTAGTTTTTATGACCTTGGGCAGGCACCTGACAAACACATCAATAAAATCAGTAAATGAATCATTGTAGTGGTTTTGTAAATGTGATAATAATGAGTCACAGAAAATGTGCGCACTGTTAGCGGTATTTTCAAAAATGGAATTAATACTTAATGAGTAGCTTGTGAGTGTCAGGGTATGGATCCTGCAGCATCCATCACTCACTCAGGTTTCTGTCTGTCAGGTTTCTGTCTTCTCCCTGTATGAAAAGCCCTGGAATACATCCACGTGTAACAAGAACTGCTGTGTCTGATGCTGACAGAGGCTTTTCAAATATATTATTAGGTTGGAATTATGTCATGAGAAAGTCATCATTTTTCTTCCTGCTGTTACTGAATCGCTCAGTTTCCTCTGCTTCTCCAGGAGTGTTACAGCCCCTTCGTCAACGGCAGCTTCTTCGAACACGAGGGGAAACCTCTGTGCGAGGCCCACTACCACCAGTCCCGCGGCAGCATGTGCCAAGCCTGCCAGCAGCCCATTCTGGGCCGCTGCGTCACCGCCATGGGGGCCAAGTTCCACCCCCACCACCTAGTGTGTCACTTCTGCCTGAAGCCGCTGAGCAAAGGCTGCTTCAAGGAGCAGGAGAACAAGCCCTACTGCCACCCCTGCTTCATCAAACTGTTCGGCTGAGGACGCACGGGAGCGCTTTCTCTCCACGCCTGAGTCACCAAGTGAGGAAGCTGCGTGACTCAGAGCTGAGCTCTCGTTTTTTTTGTAGTCGGAAAGAGGGTGGAGCTGGTCTCTTTCTTGGTTTTAAGAATATTCGTGTTTTTTAGAAGGAGGGGAATAAACGACTCATCCGACCCAGTTCATTTCTGTTTATTTAAAAACCAACGTGGACTGCATTCAGTTTGAAATACAGCTTGAATAATGCACTGTAAAAAATAAAAGTCGTTGTTTTAACTTTGAAAAGTTAGTGTGGGAGCTGCCTTAAAATTTAGACAAGAAAAGACAACTTCTTCAATTTGTACTTTCAAGTTCAGTGAATTTAGTTAAAAAAAAAAAAAGACTTTGATTCAGCAGAAAAACATTGCCAAATGTTTCATGTATGTAAATCTTTTCATTCAAATTGAATATTGAAATGATGTATTTTGCCAAAAAATTGAAAAGAAACAAGAGCAAATTTATTGTTACAGTGAAAGACCTGTGCTGTTGTGCAAACCCCCTTTAATATATTTGCTTTACATTGCAAAAAAAAAGTGTTTACCACTACTGTGTGTCTCTGTAACAAACAAAGCTGTCACATTTTTTAATGTCAGATATTTAGCTTTTTTTCTTTCACCGCTGCTCTATGCAATTTGCAAAAACAGTTCCAAAGAATAAAATTAAGTAAAGGACATCACAGTTTGCCTCACTGTTAATCTATCATGACACCAATAAACGTAACA
>KV751339.1:5346605-5359322 GCA_001698575.1 Mola mola
GAGTGATTCTGACCGCCAGCAAGTAAGTCATCATCATTTTTTTTAATAGTAAGAATATTGTTTTAGAGAGCATGCGCAGGAAGCCTACAGAGCGAGCACACACACACACACACGCACACGTGCGCGCGTCTGGATTCAAATGACAGCAATCACTGTCAAAAACTTACATCAGTGGAATCCACAAAGTTCTTGTTCATGTGGAAAGTGTGTCTTCGCAAGCGTGAGGATTCCTGAGCGTTGTTTTTTTGTTTACCCCCGCGTTGTTTTCAGGAGGCCGAGCAGGTGTCTCAGCCAGAGTGGCCTGAGAACGGAGGCACACGTGCGCGCGTCTGGATTCAAATGACAGCAATCACTGTCAAAAACTTACATCAGTGGAATCCACAAAGTTCTTGTTCATGTGGAAAGTGTGTCTTCGCAAGCGTGAGGATTCCTGAGCGTTGTTTTTTTGTTTACCCCCGCGTTGTTTTCAGGAGGCCGAGCAGGTGTCTCAGCCAGAGTGGCCTGAGAACGGAGAGGAGTGGAGCGATGGAGGGGAGGAGGATGATGAGGGGACCGGTATGGACTGCGGGCTCCTGCAGGCCATGGCCGAGGAGGACGAGGAGATCAACGTGCACAACGAGGAGACGTTCGGGATGGGTGAGTAGATGATTAACCCCCCTTTCGGACGTCACCTCCGCGTAAAATAGAGCGTCAGAGTGTTTACCTGTTCACATTGTGGTTTATTTTGCAGTCCAATCAAACAATGACTGTGTCCAAAAGAAATCTTGAAAGTTGGGGTCTTCTGCCTAGAAAAACTATGGAACCAATCCTGTCACGTTGCAGGAGTGTTGTAGAGGTTCAGTTATTTTCCATTTCTGTATTTCCTCGACACAATCTGTGTCTGTTTCATTTAACATTTTAACAACAAAAATAAAGCAGTATACTTTAAAAACCTGTGGGAGGGGGGAAAAAACATGACATTTGCTCAGGCACGACCACAAGTCATCCTCCTCTACTCAACATTAGATGTTTTTACAGCGTGGAACGGTGACAGTGCCCTCAGACTGTGTCTTTCCATGTGTCTCTTATCACAGAACTGGATTCACATGGCACCACAGAAGACTCCAGCAGTGGTGGTCTTCTTCAGTTTAGAGAGCCACCGCCCCCACCACCAGACCCCAAACCACCGGCCCGCCACAGCTCCCCCTTCCCTCCCAGACAGATGTATGTGCCTCGCGCTGGCCCGGGGCAGTGTGGCAGAGGCAGGGGGCACAGACGAGGACTGGGCCGAGGGCAGATGTTTGAAGACCCAGCTGTGATGAGGATAGTGCAAGGACGACCAAGCCTGAAGGTGACGCAGAGCTATTTTGTGTGTGAAAACACAACCCACAGCACGTTCTCTTCATTTGACCTCTTTGCCTTTTCAGGGTCTTGACAGCGCCATAGTGGACTGTGGGAATGCAATTTACTGGAACACCTTTGAGGACGATGTAAGCTTCCACGTTGATAGCCTTTTCTCAGTCACACTTTTTCTTTGCGTAGCTCATGTCTCCTTTTTGTATCGACAGTATCTGGCACCTTCTTCCAGAAAGACCAGAAGAATCTCCGGATCAATACTTCAGGTTACCGTCATTTAACACACACTCTGATCTGAATGACAGTGGGTTACTCAAACCAATAGTTGTCTTATTTCATTCTGTTTCGTAGGACAGTGCTATAGTGTGTGTGATAGATGGACACGGAGGACGGCATCTTACCTCCAACTTCCTGGATTTGGGATATCCTGTGTCTTCCTTCAGGGGTAGGAGAGGGGAGCCCAGGGGATACTACCCCCGGAGACAGCTGGGCCACAGAGGCCCCTGTCAGGTGGAGAGTCGTTTACCACACAATAGTTCATTTTAAGGAGAGTTGGATGAGAAGATTGATACAACCGCGTCATGATTTTAAAATTAAGCTGGAGCCAGCAGCTGGCATGAGCTTAGCTTAGTTTGCACTGCTCAAGTAAGAAAACGTTACTACCAGCACGTCTGACGCTCGCTAATTAACATGTCGCATAATATTTCATACATTTTCATTTCATCCCTTCATCTTGAAAATCTGTCTAACAACAGAGACATTATAAAGTCAATGCAAGCAGCAAAGCAATTCTAAGTTCTGATACACATACTAAAATAATATTCAGCCAGAATATAATGTGCTGCCAAATATAACAGGATGTCCTGTCTCAGCCAGTCGCACCAGCTAGCTTGCTCTGTTTATTTTGACGCACATTGCTGGCTGTGTTCCATATTGTCTCTTGCAGTACATGCAGTTATATACTGCATGTACTGCATACAGCAGTGTGTATACAACCGAAGGCCAGCTGCAGTAGTTGAAGTAAAAAAACTAGGAACTGATTTGGAACACAGCTGCTGTGAGCTTCAGATTTGCTGGCTCTCAGTTGTTGGCTGCAGCCAGAGCGAGAGTAGCTTTCATCCTGTTTTCCAGCCTCCATGCAGAGCTTACCAGCTTCACAGTTAAATGAGTGGTATCCATTTCCTCATCTGAAAGAAAGCAAATAACAATACACACTGCCAGGAGTGGCCTGTCGAACTAATCACTGAATCTTAGTTTTGTCTTGCAGATGCATGTGTCCACGGTACCAGGATCACCGATCCTCTCACCCCAACCGTTAACACCGAGGCAACGTTACAATCAGGTTTTTCGTTTTGTTTTTCCCATCAGATGTATTATGGTGATGTACTGTGTGCACAAGTAGCATTTCTGTGACCCACGTCTTAACATTTGCACTTTTATTTCTATCGTTTTATTATTTCTGTTAATACTGACATGATTTTATTTTATTTTTCTTAACTTTTCCTCCCACACACACGGTTGAATTTGCCTGCTAAGTCAAGTACCCACTTTAATTATGAGTGGCTCAGCACTGAAACTGAGTCATTTGTACTGGAGGCTACAGCAAAAACAGTGACAGGATCAGTGATCTGACCTTAACAGTTTGAGCCCGGGGTCTTTAAAATTATTTTGGGTACAAAACAAACATCATATAGCTTATTTTTGATGCACTCCAGGGTAAAGTGAACTGTGCTCAGCTGTGCACGAAAGGCAGTTTTTACAAAAATCCATCCATTTTCTCCTCTGTAACGTTGTGCGACGATATGAATGAAGCTCTGCAGCCAGGAACAATATACTTTATCATGACTGCTAATCTGCTGCTTTTTTTTTTTTTCTTTTTCTTGGCAATGTTTAAATTATGTCTGCAATCTATGCACTCCTCCTTTATTTCATATGATTATGTCAAATTCACAGCCAATGTATTTAATGTACGTAGAAATGACAGTAAATAATGAACTCAAGCCAGTATGTTGTCCTGAATCAGACAGGGGCCTTCATGTTTCCCATGAGCCGGCCTTGCCCCTCCACACCGCAGTCCCTCACTCCTAAAATGATGCAACTTCGCTTTGGCGCCAGCTCACCGAGACAGTCGCCATTTTACAGCTCCACATCCGATTCAGTGCAGCATTTCAGGTGTGTGGCCATGTTGTGCATCTCACAGGAGCGCTTGATTTGTGGCGAGTATTCGTAAGGGGTTGAGTATCGGGTGAATTTATGATCTGGCAGTCTTGTTTGTCCTTCATTGGGTGTACAAGCCCGCCCTCATCCAGCTGACCTTCGTAGAATTCATACATTCTCTGACAGTGAGAGTCTGTTTACCAGGCAAACGTGGCAGAATGCATACGCGTACTTGTTACAGTGGCAAATGTTGCATCTGTACATCTGAAAACTGATGCGCAGGTGATATTAACAAAGTGTATTTACAGATTTTTGTAGCTGGAGGCAGGTAAAGGACATGACTACACATTGGAGGCTGTACACTCGATGTATTGATTCATCTCTCACCGCAGCTGAGAAGCTTCTGAAAGTGGAAAATAGAAACACTGGAGATGAAAACAAAAGCTGTGAATGAGAAACAAACTAAAATAAACAAAACTCAGACATTTAAACTGAGCTTAAGCTCAGACCAAATTCTGAAGTTGGTTTAAAATATAGTTTATCCTACACGATTTAAGCTTTACTTCCAAATTCAAAGTGCATAAATAAACCACCACATTCATCCACTTTAATTTTTAATGTGGCTCACAGGTACCCCGGTCCTGTCACCCAGCTCCACCCCCAGCACAAACGACTGCTTAGTCAAAAACAGCGCATATTCCCAAGGTGGGTGCTACCTTTAATTGGAGTTATTTTGTCATTTTCGGAGTGTTATGTAAGGGCTCAAGGCCTGTTTATAGAAGAACGTGACCACTTTGTAGGAAACCAGACGGCTGGGATCCTTACTGTAATCTGATGACGGCCAAAGAGAAGGAGTGGATCACTCGGCTGCAGATGATCCAGCTGCAAAGCGAGCATCCGTACCTCGAGGACTACTATTACCAGGTGTGAAATCTGTGCTCTGCTGTCTCCGTGAGCAAAATAAACAGCTTTTCTTCATCAGGTAGGCTAATATCTGAGCGCACCATCGCAAGCTGAGCATTTTCTAAATTGACACTTCTAGGAGTACTACCGGCGAATAGAGGCTAAGATGGCAGAGGAAGAGCTGGGCATCAGGGGAAAGAGGGAGCCACCTAAGCTGACCACACTCTACATCACCAAAACTGACTCCTACACACCAGGTCTCCATCACTTCTGTTATTTCAGCTCAACTTCCTGGACACTTTTACGACTAACCAGCCATCATGTACATATTTGTGTTGGTAAAAATGTTGAGTCATCAGATGTGTCTTGCTTTCCAAACAAGAGACTGCAGGGGCGAGTTACATGACCTGAACTTTCTCTCAGGCTGTATAATTTTTTCTGTTGTAGTGGTGAAGGTTGTTTTTGTAGGCTGTGTGAGGCCTGAGAGGAAAACTGCAGAAACCAATCAGAAACTCAAATTGCCACCTTTTTTTTGGTTTAGAATTATATTTATTGGACTAAATGCGAACTGACCCTGACTACTGAAATATACTGTATTGAAGAGGATTAGCGGATTACCTCAGAATTATGATAAACATTTTTTCTAATAGTCAGAACTTAAATTTTGCTCCTTGATATAATTATTTCAGTGCCCCTAAAATCCCCTTCCATAGAAACCAAACCTACGCTATTTTTCCCCATGTGAAAAAAAGTTAGTACAGGAGATTTTATCTGCTTGAGCTATTAAAAAAAAAAAAAAAACCCAAAAAACCTGTTAAATGCTGCACATGCTTTTGTGTGTAAAAGTGTTTTGCTCTTGCTCCAGTGGTGCACATTGAAGGCTCTTTGGGTCAAGTTGCAGTGTCCACGTGTTACTCCCCTCGTCGCGCCATCAGTGCAGTTCACGGAGTCCAAGCTCAAGGTCCACTTGAGGTGACCGATTGGCAGTAACTTCTAGCATCTTAGTACTGTAGTAATCTGCTTTCCATGATACTGAGACCTACTTGAACATTGCAGGAACAAAAAGATAACAGACAACAGCGGTTAGAGGTCCTCAGCAAAATAGAAAAGGTACCAGCTGCTCATTCTATCGGATGCAGTTTACTTTAGACTTGTCCTCCAGAGAACTGACACCAGGTCTGCACTGCAGTTGTTCATAGTTCTGCTGGAGGTCGAGGAGACGGACAGGATGAAAACTGCCGTCTTGTCTGAAGCAGAGGAAAGAAAGTTGATGGAGGAGACACAGAAAAAAGTAGAGCACATCTACTCCCAGATGCAACACCACAATCCCCTGTGAGTTACAAACTCCCCATCACTGTAAATGTTGAAGGAACGGTTTCGAGGCATGCTCTTCTTTCTGGCGTTCTCTATCGAGCGATACTATTCTGTGTTTTAAATGTAGAGATACAGGAGGAGAGTTTCTTCCTTTCCTGCTGGTCTCAAAAGGCAAGCGGCTGCTCTCCCGTCTTCTCCCCTTCCTCAAAAATGATGCTGCACTCGAAATGTTGAGGATTGTGACCTCTAACCTGCCTACGCTGATGAGCAGAGATACTGAAGAGGTAGGGGAGTGTTTTCTCTCTGCTACGCCTAAACAAATTTCAGTTTTCAAAATTGTAGCATGTTTTGTCTATCTTTTAGGCCCTTCCGGTGCTCTACCCTCCCTTTCGAAATGTGATTGGCGGCCTGACGTTCAGTCAGCTGATCAAGGTCCTCAAAGATCTGACGTCTGATTCTCTGACCCTGGCATGTCAGAACAAGGTCTGATCTCTGTTGCTGCTCGGTTTTTAGTTTTACTTGGAATGTTTCTAACCTTGTCTCATTAACTTTTCAGTTTGGACTGTCTTTACTGTATGCTCTCCTGTCCCAAGGAGAGAAGCTGCTGTCTTCAAGCGTTCCTCTAGAGCCCAGCATCGGTGACTTTGAGACCTGGTGGGGGATTTTCTGGCTAATATTACCTGATGGTGGAGTGTTTTAATATTCCTATGAGAGATTGACAACAGTGTTGCTGTTGTCTTCAGGACAGACACAATATTCCAGGTGGCGGGACAGCTGTCCCAGTGTTCGCTGGTGGAGCCGCTCCTCCTGCCCTCAAACTTGCTTACCCTCTTCTGCAGATACCTGGACAAACACACTGTGCATCAGCTCAAAAGCAACATGGAGTAAGTCATTTTTCCTCCGTTCAACTACACACAGATATTTCTGTTTGAACCCAAATATCATTTCATGTATCTTAATTTAGGTCTGCAACTGGATTTCTGGCTCTTCCATCTTAAGGTGGACGGATGCTAACAAGACGATCAGCTAATTGCCCGGCTATAGTGAGCAGTAGAGTTAAGGGAGCTGAAACCCTGGCAAAAACCCTGGAGGGTTCATTTCAACAGAAGCTACCCAATGTACTCTGACCTGTGTTCCAAATGTTTTCTTATTTTTCCCCTCATCCCTTCACATTTCCGCACATTTAAACTGTTTCCCTTTTATTTCCTTTATCTGATCTTTTTACTTTCCTCCCTTTGGTCTCCCGTAGGTTACACCAGTGAAGAAATCATACAAAAGATTGTTTTTTTTGTTTTGTTTTTTTTTTTTTTTAATCTTGTTAAACAAGTGTTTCCTTAATGTCATGAGATCGCCATATACCGAGTTGGTGACATTGTATTAACTTGCAGATAGAGACATTTAAAATTGTCCTATCTGCAATAAATGTGCTGGATCAGATTTAGTGACCAGGTTGAGGATTGTATAGTAATTTATGATTGTACAGCTGAGCCTATATGTTCATATTATAACCGTTAAGGAAGTTGTCATGGCATGGTCCATCACAGGTCATGCATTTTGGGTTTTTGTGTATCCATGTGTAGTGATACGAAATATGATGTATTTGATGTAATCTTCCATCTTAGATGTGTTCAGTTGAGACTTTTATTTATTGTATTCATTTGGAAACAGGAATAATTTAACTTGCACCCTTGTAGAGCACTTGCAACACAAATAAAAAAAAAATTATTTGAAAATACTCAATGGCTTGATCAAGTCTGCAGAAAATACATCTTACTGTTGGCCAATGAGGACATGATTTGCTTTTTGTGATATTGTCCTGGGCTGCAGATATAACGGGAAGCGGTTCGAGTCTTGTAGAGGGTCCACACACAATTGTTTTGTTGTGGGAAATTAAGTGATGAGTCCTAGAGAATCTTTAAAATCCAAGAAAAACAAAACATTACCTTTTATTACCTTAACGCTAAATGTAATAATTTTGATTTTGACTTTTAGCTTTCATTTTTTTGAGCTGTAGGTCATAATTATCAATAAAAATTTTAAAATGCTTGAAGCGTTTTAGTTCGTGTAATAAGTCCAGAATATCAAATGTTCACTTTCTTAGCTGAATAATAAAGATTCTAATTGAGATGCACTGCTAAAGTTAAAGCTGGGTTTGGTCCCATAAACGTCTACTGTAAAACTTAGTTATCACTTTAGTATTCAACTACATGCTAGATTTTGAAATCAGGAAATGTATTATTTCTGGACAGGCGGCTGATGTCTATAGGACCCCTCAAGCAATGAAGTCAGTGTCAGCAAAACTCAGGTTAATACTAAACTACAATCATGAAGGCCTCCCGGGTCAATACAAGGTGGATCTGTATTTAACTCTAGTGAATGCAAACCGCCATATTTGAGTTGTAAACCAGTAATTCTTTTCTGTGCACGGACAAACTGATTATGTGACGTGACTCTTGTGCTTTCCAAATGAGACAACTCAGCTCAGGATAATAAGGGATGAATTTATTAATCCTGAATATTTGGATTTTTTTTTTTTTTTTTTATATGAAAAAAAAACAGTGAAATGTTACGTCACCCGACGTCCTTTGCTTTAAGCATGGCACAGTGTCTGTGAGATCCGCTTTCACTTACCCTGCACATCTGTTAAACCCACTGCTGTTTTTAAGTTGATCTGTCCCTCGAGGCTTGGCACCAGTCATTTTTTTGATAACAACCAATTTCAGTATCATCAAAAAAAAAAACAAGCCCTGAACAGTCTCGGTAAACTTTATGAAAATAGATCTGAGTCTACAGTTCTGATGTCATTGTGCTCGCAGCTGCTGTTGTGTTATATGCAGCAGGTGTCAAGCAGCTGGCGGTCAACCAGTCAGGATTGTTGGCCGGCCTGCCTTTAGCAGCTGCTCACATCTGGATGAGAATTAACAATCTAACAGTGGCTGTACTGTGATTTTTAAGCCCACTTTTTTCCCCACTGCTTCAAAACCAAACCTCAGCATCGGAGCGCAGTGCCGCCAGCTTCAGCATTAACTGTCACGGGATACAGTACACAGTCAACAGAGACACTTCTGTCTTCGGTCCTTTTTGAAACCGTCCCAATGTGCGTGCTCCATGTAGAAGGTCATCATAGGTTATCGGTGTGATTGTTCTGCTTGTGGCTAAACACATAAAATGCCTTTTAAGTGCCTTTAAAGCATAATGACCTATTCACATTTCAACAGTTTAGCGATGACACACATTTTCCCCTCAGAACAGCTTTCAGCCGGAGGATCTATGAAAGCCACCAGACGGTCAAACAGTTGGGCTGAATGTGAGCGTTAGCACGCTCGGCTGAGATGGTTAGGCTGCAAACCACAGCTGATGGATTTTATCAGACACAGAGGCACGATTAAATTAAGAGCTCTCAAATTATAACAGTAGATCTTAAGTGCTCGGCTGAGATGGTTAGGCTGCAAACATTTAGTGCCGGTCACCTGAGCTGAACCACAGCTGATGGATTTGATCAGACACAGAGGCACGATTAAATTAAGAGCTCTCAAATTATAACAGTAGATCTTAAGGAGGATGTGACTGTTTATACCACATTTCATGGCAAGTCATCAACCAAAATCACAAATGTGAGCATCACGATGGAGCTACAGGAAAAGTCAGATCACTAAACTCACCAGGGTTCATCGTCATGAATGCCCGTACAGTCTAACAGTTGGTCAGAATTAGATGCTGTGATTATACACTTTACAAAAAGGGTACATTAATTAATGCAGTAATAAACATTTAATAACTAATTTACTAATAGTCCTCTGTTAACTGATACTAATTTATATATTATTCAACGGTTTAAAACCATAATTTTTAGTGTCATTTATGGGATACATGTTTTCAACTTCACAATAAGGGTTGCAAAGAGTGTTAATAAATGGTTAATTCAGCTTAATAAATGTTTTGTTAGAGTCAGTGTCCAAATGCTTCTCACTGTATTTAACTATCAGTTCATGGGTGTTACTGTGTTAACTAACGTTAACAGTATAATTAGAAACTACTGAATAAATTCTTTAGTTAACATAGACTGTTATTGTTAACGTGACACTTTTTTTAGTAAAAGCTTACTTCTGCATTAATCTTAATTTATGTAACCTTACTGCAAAAGCCATTAATTGGTTCGACTTACACCAACAAAGCCAACACCAACATCTAATGCCATTACACAAAGTTTTATTCTCTGTTGGGCGACCAGTGGTGGTGAAAAGTTAGACTGATGGTTTGCAGGTGGTAGCAGAGGTGGTGTGGGTGTTTGTAAAGAAGCCAAGTATGTGAGAGGTCTGTGTGGGCTGCGGGGGGAGACATTAACCTCTCCTTGACCCCGTAAGAAGAGGATTTGGACTTTAAGTGAGGAATCTAAGTGAAAGGTGAGATATCTTCTCTCTTTTTGCTCACTTTTTCCTTTAAATGTGCAAGAGGCCACGCTCACTCATTAGCTTTCTGTGTGTGTGTGTGTGTGTGTGTGTGTGTGTGTGTGTGTGTAGGCTGGGACCATGAAGACTGAAAGAGCTCATGAGTGGAGGATGAAGCTTTAATCATGGCTCTTTAAACGGGCTCCTCTGCATGTCAAAGTGATGTCATCACAGTCATGAAATCCGGTAACAAATCAAAGTCAATATGGTCCACACTGGCTGCTTGTTAAACTTTTTGTTCAGTTAGAGGAAGATTGAAAATTTGAGTTCTGCCTTCATGACTTTTTCCTCAGAATTCATTTTTTCCCCCCTTAAAATTATTACTTTTTTCATAATCTTGAATTGAAACCCACAATTCTTACTTTTGTCCAGGAGCATATTGCATTCACTTGAAAAAAATTTTTTTTCTCCATTTCTGGCTTTTTATTTAGAATATTCAGGAAAAAAATACCATATATATTACTTAAACACAGCAGTATCCCCCAATGTCTTAAACCCAAGCCAAAATAAAACTGAATAGATCTGAAATCAATTGGAATCAAGCTGAAAAATGTTTTTTTTTTTCAAGCGAATGCAATATTCATCCATACTTATGTCTCAGAATTCTGATTTTCTTCTTTTTTTTCTGCAAAATTCAGACTTTATATCCCTTAGAATTCTGCACTTTTTTTTTGAAATTCTGATTTTTTTCTTTCTCAGGATTATGATTTTAAACAGTGAAATCTTGCTTTAAACTTTAAACCCATATTTGTTGCATTAGTCTCAGAATTCAGGTTTTTTTTTCCACATTTTTACCTTTTTCTCAAAATACTGAATTTTCTCAGAAACATTTTTTTTTTTTAATTTTGCAATTTTGATTTTTGTAAATAAAAACCAGCTGTCTGGAGCAAAGCCTCAAATTAAAGTCAGAATTCTGACAGCAGAGTTCGACTCTTGAGTTTATAGTCAGGTAGCCGATTTACATCGAACCTTGAACTAAAACACTGCGTGAGACAGTTACTGAGGTATGAAAGTAGTGAAATACTCTTAAACTGCCCTGTTCTAGGTTCATCAGTCAGGGTCCAATAATTCCTTCTCTTTGCTCCTCCATCTCACTCTTGAGTGTTAATGAACTTTAAGTGGCCAATTATTTAGTTAGTGTGTGTACACCTCAGACTTTGGGGGAGGATCTGGAGAACAGGGAGCATCTAAAAGTGGAAGGAGGGGCGCCTCAGACCAGAGTGTGTATTGGACCCTTATGATCGGGGAACGTTGCCCATTTCTGATCATCTGCTTTTACCCTCTTCACCCTGCTGCTGGCTCTAAAACATCAGTGCCTTCTTCCTCCAGGTCCACCATGCTGGGACAACTACTGCTGCAGAGCGTGCTGATCCTGTGGATGGTGCACACGACACATGCAGGGGGTGAGTGAAGCCCCCGGCTGGGCTCAGCCATATTGTATAAGTATATAATTATATAAGTATAATAACTGTCTCATTTAAATGGGATTTGTCTTCATGACTACAGTCCACGCTTTGTGACAATAACACAAGCAGGCAGAAATGAGTAAATTTGGCATGTTAATTGAATAATTAAGTCAAAATGATAATGGTGTTGATGTTTGTTAGCTCTGCCTCAGCCATTATTAAATATAACCTCACATAGTGATCGGTAAAATATACTGCAAATACATCAATTATGTATGCCAGATATTGTTTTGATGACATGTTTTCGTCATGTCAGTCACTCGACCCACCCTTTAATGATGAGCTCTTTGGATGTAATAAATATGAAATGATGAAATATAGTTTTTATTCTTTGAGATTGAAAAAAACATATTTTAGACCTTTTATTAGAAATTAGAGAGAAAACCTCTGTGAAAATGGGAGAACATTTTTCCCTCTGTGTTCCCGCTTTGCGAAAAAGACATTAAAAGAACCTGATGAAAGTCGTGAAGAGATGAAAGAGAGGAGACAAATGTCCTTAAGGCGCTCAGCTCTGCCTGTCAAATATCAGACCATCATGTTAAACTACAAATCTTAGCAACGAGCTCTGCACGGCTCATACGTTTGCTTGGCCCTCCACCAGCTTCTCTACATGTCCTTTTCTCTTCACCCGAGGCTTTGGTTGGTGGAATCAAAGGCAGCCTGGCTTCGATGGCAACAGTCGTCCAAATTTAGCGTCTGTCTGTGAGAAGGGAAGGATAGTTTTACTGCTTGTACACAGTCACTCCATTGACTTGTGCTGAGTCGAGGCTGAGGGAGACTGATTTTATAGAATCTCTGACTTTTATTTTATTTCAAAAAATCATCAAAAGTCATGAATGAAACTAAATTAGTTATATGTGTGTTAATGCACCCACTGGATATGCTGCAAAGCTTCATGTTTTTAGCAGTACCACCATGACAACATTATTTCTACATGAAATGTAATAGAAATGTTTAAGGTTACGGTCCTGCCTCTGGCGTACCGAATGGACCACCTAGCGGTAAGTCCATCACCTTGAACACTTTCTGTTGTCATGACACATTAAATGCATCTCAGAGATTTTTCCCAGAAGCCTTGGTTCACAGCTGTCCCT
>KV751339.1:5359384-5396800 GCA_001698575.1 Mola mola
CTGATTCCATCGAAAGGTAAATTGACAGCAGATTCTTTCTAATATGGATTTTTTTTTTTACTCTTCCTTACAATGTGTTATCATTTATTATGTTTTTCTAAAGGTGTGGGTCAGGCTGCACAGAATGGGTACGGTGGATACCCCATCAAAGGAGTAGGTGGGTGGTTAAACTCTACATGAGCCATTGGTCTGATTTTTAGAAAGACCTTTTTCTAGTGTTGTAATGTTTCAAGTTCACATGGAGACAAACAAATCTCACTTTTTGTTCCTAAACATATTTCTCATCTACTCAAGGATACGGTGCAGCTGCTGGTGTGATCAGTGGAGGAGGGACAAAAGGTACGTTTGCCACGTACGTCGTCAAACTTGAGCATACAGTGGAAGAAATGTGCTTAATCTATTCATTCCTAACTTGTTGTTCAAGGCTATGGAGCACCCAATGGACAAGGTTTAAAGCCACAGAGTGAGTCCTTCGATGTGGACCTATTTCAGCATTCCGAGGTGGCTAAAATACTTAAAGTAATGTACTGAACGAATTACAAATCTCTTTCTGCATTATTTCTCATCCAGGAGGAAATCTAGCAGTTTTACCTACTGGGAAAGGAGCAAAATCTAATGGTAAATTTGGCATCTCTCTGCACAAATCTCTCTAACATATTTGCTTTAATGTATGGATTTGCGCTGCAGGACATGGAGTACAAGCTGGCCCAACCAGTAGACAGCAACTGAAAGGCAATGGTATGATCCAAGGCACACACAAACACACTCTGTCACACTCATACAGCAACCTCAGCACGCCTCAGTTAAAATGTTCTTTATTCGGCAGGCTACGGGCCACAAGCTGGTGGATACGGTGGACACGGGACTAAAGGCAATGACATTTTATGTGCAATGATGTATTAGATCAGATGGATGTTATACGTCATGATTTCTGTACAATATTTCAATTTAGTCCCTTTTCTTGCAAAGTGAGATACTGTAAAAACTTGAAATTACTTAAGAATTACAAGTATGGACGGGACCCTCAGAGTGTCTCACCAGGTCACTTGAATGATTAAATCCATACCGTAAAATCTTTCACAAGGGCAGTCAGTCGGGTGGATGTATGCTGCATTAGTGTCATAAATGAGAGTCATTTTACAGGGGTCCCTCATTATAAAAAATACTTGCCTGTTTCTTGGACTGGCTTGTAGGTTTCAGTGCTTCAGCTGGTCTTTTCGGTGGGAATGGAGCTAAAGCCGGTGAGTGACCAGCACTGATTCTTTGCATCAGTAAAACTCAGTCAGGGATCCATCTAACAACTTATATTTTACCATTATACAAATATTTTCTATTGTTTCATCACTTTTTTGACACAATCTAAAATGAATTGTTCTAGGTTTAACAGACCCTATAGTCATGTCACAAAATATCAAAGCATTTGAAAGTCATTTATAGTTCAGTTCAAGTTATTTATCTAAAACAAGATAAAAAATGTAAGTTAAATCAAACATACATACATACATACATATACCCACATACAAAAAATGAGCAAAGCAAATAAACAGCTTAACATGTCCAAAAAGGACAACCAAAGCTAAGTAATAAATAATCATGTATTGATTTTCATATTTAAACCCTCATACAATGTTATATTTAGAACTATTGACCTCTTGATAACCGGAAAGCACTCAGAGAAACCTCAAGGCCGAGAATCTCTCCCAGATTCCAATACCTCTGCAGAACATGTGGCAGGACTTAAGATGTTTTTTCCCACGCATTCTTTGCATTTTTTGTGGAAATGCAATCAAAAATATTAAAACTGGTCCTTTCTCGCAAATGGTGAACTAGTCTAATCCAAATCTACATCTAATCCATTGTTTCTTGGGCCGTTTCCAGCCTCTTCTGAAAATTTCATCCAAATCATCATCAAGTCATCCTGCTAGTAAACGAACAAACTGACACTGGTATGGATGGAACCCTTATTTGTGGATTCAGTAGCATGTTCCCGGGGAAATAAGCGAGCTGCAATAGTCTTAATTTTCTTCAGTCTTTTTTAATTGCGCTAACTGGCATAACAGTAGACGAGGACATGAGACTCGCAGGGTTGCCATATCTTTCCTTCTTTACCTTACTAGGGGTAACACTAATAACAGTCCCCTGCTAAACACAGAAGGGAGGAACTAAAATATTCTCACAGGCAAGGGGGAAATAAATCATCTCAGCAAGGGACACATAAATGCACAACTTCCTGTAATATCTATACATTGTTTTTTAATCTAGGGGTGTATCCAGCAGTTTTACCCAAAGGAAACAGAGCAAAATCTAATGGTAAATGTCGTATCCACCAGTTTGCGTCAAATTAGACAATAATTCTACTTTCGCTGTAAGATCATTTGCTCTAATATTGCTGTGGTGTAATCTTTGTTTGCAGGATATGGTGTTCAGGCTGGTGTGACAAATGGACAGCAGACAAAAGGCATCGGTATGATTCACATCTCCTCACATGCATTTAGTCTCTCTCTCTCTCACACACACAAACAACAACACTGAAAGAAATGTCTCCTTGTGGCAGGCTATGGGGCACAAGCTGGTGGATACGGTGGACAAGGAACTAAAGGCAATGGTATTTTATATATCTGACGATGTATTAAATAACACCTAAGTTTTTATCTCTTAAATTGTTACATTTTCAAAGAAGATAGATGACATTTATTGTAATTTCTATGTTCTTAATTTCATTTTTTTTACCCTTGCAATGATATCTCTTTTGTGTTCTGCTGTTTGCAGGTAACGGGGCTGCAGCTGCGGCTCATAATGGAGCTGCCACAAAAGGTAAAGGCAGTTCCCAAAGCATTGTTTTAAAATGTTTGTTTATTAAAGAGATGATAATGGTACAATCTAGATGAACGCATGCGCTAAAAAGTCTGCGAAACTCAGTTTCTTTACCTAATGTAGCTAACAAAACGTGTCCATCAGGTTATGAAGAATTTCTGTGTTTGACAGGTCAAGGAGGACCTGGAAGTAAACCACTGAAGGGATATGGCCGACCACCTTATGGGGCAGGTAACTCCTCCGCCCTCTCATCGTCCAATGAAAACACAATATTCACTTTTACATAAAGTTGTGTATATCTGTGATTTAAGGTCCAGGAGTGGGTATGGGGGGCTCCAGAGGTTTGGGTGTACCTCAGCTCGCCAAGAGCCAAAAGCCTGGAGGTGAGTGACGGCTGTGATGCAATACTGATATTAGCACACCACCAACAATAGTCACAATTACTTTTTCTTGCAGCGTATGGCGCTAATGGTTACAATGGCTATGGCGCTCAGCCCATGGGAGGTGAGCCATGAACAGTCAGTATATTGACTTCCTAGCACAGGAGGGAGATGTAAATGCTGTTTGTTATTATTTGTATACCCTGTATATTTAGGATATACTGGTGGTTATGGCAGTGCTGGTTTAGGTTTGGGCCATCCCTATGGAAATAAAGGGATAAAGGGTCCAAAGCAAGGTGGGAATCTTTACTGTTAAACAAAAATAGCTTTTGGTTTTTAGGTTGTTAATCGTAATCATTTGCTAACCCAATTTCAGGATACGGTGCTGCAGCTGGACAAGGTGCAAAAGCTAATGGTAAGCCTGTTGTATGAATAATATCCAATACAATACACCAACATGTGACTCATCTCTGTTAGAATAATCTAAAACTGTTGTGTTGAAAAGGTTATGCTGGAGCCAAAGCCCCTAACAGAAATGGAGCCTTTTCAAATGGTGAGTCAACATAAAAGAAAAATATTATTCTTATTTAATTCACAGATTTAATTCTATTCTGATGTATTTTATTAGGTTATGGCAATATTCCAAATGGATATGCTTCCAAACACAAAGGTAACGGTGTCACTTCTTTCTCTAAACTGATTTACGAGTCAAAGGTTTGTTTTCATAACATCTTAGTCAGAATATAAAGTATTTAGTTTACATCAATGCGTTACAGGATACGGAGGTGGAGCCATGAGGCCTCAGCCAGGTAACATTTTAATGCCAACCATGTCACAGAATGTTTAGATTTGATATTGAAGATTTTGTAACAATTCATTCAATCTTGAGGTTATGGACCTGGAGCTGGTGGTCACAAAGGATATGCAGCCAAACCCAACGGTAACAAATTTATAACATTTTTCACGTAACATACAAAGATATGTAGCTGATTACTGTTCATAAAGAAGATTTGGAATGTCTCTTTAAAGTGAGATGGAAAATTCATGGCTAAAAGTTAGTCTATTTTAAACACATTATTTTCATTATGTTATGACAGAAATGTATAGACATGAGAAGGAAATGCATTAAACTATGTGTGTTGTATTTCACTTCATTTATTTTATTTAATTGATCTTAAATCTTCCATAATTTTAGCACACTGCTTGCTTTTATATTTTTTGGCAAGGTCATGGAGTCAGAAATGGTGCTGCACTCGACGGATATGGAGGTAAAGTGCATGATAACTTCCAGCATATATCAAGAAAAAAGATGAGTTATGCTTTTAAATACTGTTCAGTTTGTGAGTTTGTTGTGATGGTCAAGTTATTGCCACCCGAAATCTTTGTTTTCCAGGATATGGAGGGCCAAGCGGTGGCTCAAAAGCTCAAACTACCAAAGGAGTTGGAGCAGGACCACCCAGTGGAAGTTCTAAAACACTTGGCACTGGTAAGAACTCTCATTCATACGTATCAATATGCAATATTTGTAAAATCTAAGTTGCACAACCCCCAGGAAACAAAATAGCCAGTAAAAATAAATAGAAATCAAACAAAAAAGGCACCTCTGAGGATTGATTTGTTCCCATTTTTGCACTGATTGCAAACCTCATGTTAACAGTTTGTCTGCTTTATCTCCTATATATCATTTTATTGTTAGCGGTTTTCCATTAAAATTTTTACAACCATGTTCCTGTTTGCTGCTTAGGTTACAGCATGATGCCAAATGGGATGAGTACAAAGGGTGTAGGTGCACTGAATGGACTGGGCCTCAAAGGTGGACTTCTGTCTCCTGAGCAACCGACTGCAGCGCCAGAGAAGGACATCACCCCTCAACAAGCAACAACCCAAGGTGCAGCGCTGGCGGCTCCTCAGCCAACAACCGGAACCATCGTTATGGTGACACAGGAGCGACATCACAAGCTGTCTCCACCTGTGCCACAAGGAAAAACCCCGCCACAGGCCACACTGGAACCTGTGCCAGTCGTTTTTCAATACCCTGAACCAGCACACGCGGGTCCAAAGGCAGCCACGTCTGGACCTGCATCAGTGGTTCCCCAGGCTAACCCAGAACCAGAGCGGGCAGAAGATCTACATCCCGGCAAGTAACCAAAAACCAGAATCTGTGCAGTGTTTCTGTAGCCGGCAATAATGTCTCCAGAGTCACAATATCAAATTATAGTTTCAAAATAAGTATTGTAATTTTGGATGGACATCAGGTAGCGTGGAAACTGATCTTATTTTAACAAAACTGTCACCCAGTAACATTTCTATGGCCTTAAATGAGAATGGCATGGAGACAGCCAGGACTGGAGGCATTTTGGTTGTACGTCCCATCTCAAAAGCGCTTTAAGGGATTTGCTTCAAACTGCACAAATTTCCATTCTGACTCAAAGATGAATTGCTCAAAGGTCAAGGAAGCCAAACTTTAAGTAAAGACTTTCTTTGTAATATTTTTACTGCACGATTATCAAGACCAATCATTGTGACACCTTGCGAAAGTATTGCAAACACAAATTTGTGAATGTTCAGTCACAGTATTATAATCTATGTTTAATAAAAGTAAAATTATAATGTTTGCATAATTAAAATTTGAGATTAATATTTAAAATTTTGGTGAATTTGCTGAATTTTCTGTTTGTCAGAGAGTTGAGGGAAACAATGTTGAGAAAATCTATGGCCTCCAGGTTATGTGACTGGAAGTGCTGTTCCTGAGCAAAAAGCTGCAGAGGATGATGGCACCAATGAAGAGGGAGCTGCACCTGAGAGCACCACAGCTAAAGGCACAGGGGCCATCGCCGCTGAGGAAACTCTGACTGTGCCCGAGATTACACCCAAGGAGGCAAACCTCCAACACCAGCCTGAGATCGGACCTGACAGACTCGGGGTCAAAGGCCTCCCAGCAGGAGAGGGCAGAGCAACCGGTAAACTAAATCCCGATGACCTTTTGTGCTGCGTTGCTTGTGTAAATGATAATTCAGTCCTGTTCAAACTTAGCGTATGTCGCAAAACTGTGGACATTACGATTACAGTCTGGTTTAGTTTTAGTGGCTAGAATTCATTTAATATATTCTGAATTTCTAAATCATTTGTAGATATAATTGTGTGTATTTTTGTGTAATTGCAAATCTCTTTGAACTCTGGTGCATGTTTATTCAAACACTCTCGCTTCTTACAGTTTTCACATGAATCTGTAGAGATTAAGCCTAAGTATGCTTATCTTAGTATAAATGTCGGAAACAAAAGGACATTTTTGAAACAGAAACTTCAGAATGACCAAACAACACTGAATGTTAGCTTTAGTAACGACTGTATAATGACTTTGTGACTGCTGGACAGAGCCAGGTTAGCAGTCTCTGTTTATACTGAGACTGGTATCAATTCCTCTCTGTAGGTTAATGCTCAGCAAGGAAACAAATAGGCATATTTCTTTACCAAAATTTCAAAACCTTTAACGTTAGAACATTAGAGTGAACCAACTCATAGTTTGTCTATCTAGAATAAGTGTCTGTAGTGTGTTCTGTGATTTTAGTCTCTGTAAGAAGTGAAATTCAAGTTTATATATACAGGATTATATATAGACACGATTCAGTATTTTCCCAGTTCAAAAACATACCAAAATGCCGGCTAATTCATTATTTGAATGCTAGGATATTGAATGGTAGTGATGATGTATTAACGCAGAAAGATATGATTGTGACCCTGTTGTACATGCATCATTTCCAAATATCTGACCTGTTCCTGTGATTTCCAGAGAATGGAGGAGCCACTTCCATCTTCAAGGGACAGGGAGCCAAACCATCCAGACCTGGTAAGAACAACATAAAAAGCTAAGACTCCTGTCACACTGACGTTTGGTACACACATTGGTGTTCCCCTTAGGATGAACTGTAACAAACTAACAAACTGTTGGACCATCAGCTTTTAATTTATCCAAAATGTTGTTAAATTAACATACCTGCAGCACTAATGATTAAATTAATAAGGTAATGATTATTATTTGGACATGGTGAACATGGTAAACCTACCTGCCAAAAAATAAGCCTGTTAGTATTGTCATTTTGCATGCTGATTTCAGCATTTTCTTACTCAGATGTAATTTGTATTGGTTTGGGTTCACTTTGTTCAAACACCAGTTTTTATCACAAAGTTTACTTGTTTGGGTGATAACAAAGCTATTTGTGAGTATTTATTTTGCTTAAGATGCTGAACTGTCCTGTTAAAATATGTTTATTTGTTTTAGACTGTGGGCCATCAGGATTGCCAAATGGACAATGGATGAAAATCCCTGGACCTGGTAAAATAAGAATTTTTACCAGTTACAATGAAGTATTGGACACCAGCCACTAGTGGACACAAAGCAGTGTGTTTCTAGTGCTGGTCCAAAGCCTAGATAAATGGTGAGGGTTGTGTCGGGAAGGGCACCCGGCGTAAAAACTGGGCCAAATCAAACATAGAAATCATGAAAAATTTGACGATTGGAAACTGTGAGGTAATTACAACAGAGAGTGTAGCCAGACATCTGGCGAGGCAGAGGGATCGAGCTGGGACGGATGTGCAGCAGGTTCGGGTGATTAAGGACAGGATAGAAATGTACTGACAAGTGAGGAGAGTGTGTTGAATAGATGGAAGGAGTACAGGAGCTGAATGAAGAAAATGAGAGGGAAAGAAAGATGGAGGAGGTGGAAACTGTGGAAACAGGAAGTTGGAAAGTTTCATAAAGATGAAATGAGAAAAGTTTTGAAGAGGATGAAGAATGGAAAGGCAGTCGGGCCTGATGACATACCGGTAGAGGTATGGAAGTGTCTAGGAGAGAGGGCAGTGGAGTTTTTGACCAAACTCTTCAACATGATGTTGGACAGTGAGAAGATGCCTGAGGAATGGAGGAAATGTTTACTGGTGCCGATGTTTAAGAACAAAGGTGTTGTGCAGAGTTGTAACAACTACAGAGGGATAAAGCTGATGAGCCACACAATTAACATTTGTGAAAGAGTAGTGGGTAAGGCTAAGAGAGGAAGTGATGATTTGTGAGCAACAGTATGGTTTCGTGCCAAGAAAGAGCACTACAGACGCCATGTTTACTTTGATAATGCTGATGAAGTATAGAGAAGGTCAGAATGAGTTGCATTGTGTCTTTGTGGATCTAGAGAAATCCTATGACAGGGTGCTGAGGGAGGAACTGTGGTTCTGTTTGAAGGAGTCTGGAGTGGCAGAGAAGTATGTTAGACTGGTGCAGGATATGTATGAGAGCAGTATGACAGTGGTGAGGTGCGCTGTAGGAGTAACTGATGGTGGGACTGCATCAGCCTTGAGCCCCTTTTTGTTTGCTTTGGTGATGGACAGACTGACAGATGAGGTCAGGCAGGAATCTCCATGGTCAATATTGTTTACAGATGACACTGTGGTCTCTAGTGAGAGCAAGGAGCAGGTGGAAGAAAACCTGGAGAGGTGGAGGTCTGTGCTGGAAAAAATATGAGTGAAAGTCAGTCATATAAGACAGAACACATGTGTGTGAATGAAAGGGAGGCAAGTGGAATGGTGAAGTTACAGGGAGTAGAGGTGGAAAAGTCCATGAGTTTAAGTACTTGGGGTCAACTGTTCAGAGCAACAGGGAGTGTGGTAAAGAGGTGAAGAAGTGAGTGCAGGCAGGGTGGAGAAAAGTTTCAGGAGTGATCTGTAACAAAACAGAAGCAAAAGTGAAAGGAAAGATTTACAAGACGGTAGTGAGACCAGCAATGTTGTTTGGTTTGGAGACGGTGGCACTTACCTAAAGACAGGAGGCAGAGCTGGAGGTGGCTGAGTTAAAGATGTTGAGATTCTCTTTGGGAGTGACGAGGATGGACGGGATTAGGAATGAGCACATCAGAAGGACAGCACAGGTCAGATATTTTGGAGATAAATTTAGAGAGACCAGACTGAGACGATTTGGACATGTGCAGAGGAGGGACAGTGAATATATTGTTAGAAGGATGCTCAAGATGGAGCTACCAGGCAGAAGGCAAAGAGGAGATTCATGGATGTGTTGATGAAGGATATGCAGATAGTGGTGTGAGAGAATAAGATTCAGAGGACAGGGAGAGATAGAGGAGGATGATTCCCGTGCGCCAAAGGAGCCAAAGGAGGAAGAAGAAGAAGAAAAAAAAAAGTTTCAATGAAGTATTAGATGAAACTTAACATTAACTGTCTGTATTTTTAAATCTGCACTAGTTTTCTTATGACCTTAATTTGAATATTATCATTTTTGTTGTTTAAGGTTACAATGCAGGCATTGGATCATCTGGCCAAAACACAAAAGGTATTTATCAATATAATAACAAATTTCATGGATTACGGTATACTTTGCATGAATACAACAACACTCAGTTTTGTGACTGTGAGGTTATGGAGCAGGGGCCGGTGCTCAAAATGGATATGGTGCTAAAACCAACAGTAAATTGGGTTCATTCTTCATTCTCTATATAGACATAATCCCGTTGGATTATTATATAAAAACAGAAATTACTGCAGGGCTCATAGTGGTGATTTTGTGTGATTGTGTAGGATATATTACCAGTGCAAGAGGATTTTCAAATACAGGGGGCACTAAGGTGAACAAACCAGGTAATTGATTTATTGAGCAGCGTCCTCTGCTTGCAATTTCAGAACATACTGATTAGACCCTTTGGCTGAGAAACAAGATGAGGAATAAATATTTGGTTTGCTTTTTTGTCACGTTTTTATGATGGAGTCTTAAGGCGACATTGATTTTTTTTTTTTCTTTTTAGATTTTGAGAATTGAATCATAAGTTTATGAAAATAGGTACAAATTAGCGAGAATAGAGTCATAAATTTAAGAGATTTTATGCAGACATAAACACAACAGGCAGGTCTTTGGACTGCCTTCAAAAAGAGGCGAGTTCCTCCAAGTCTATGTAGTTCTCTCTTCAGAACAAATACAGTTTCTTGTTCATTTTTTTTTTCTTCAAAGTCCTGATATTTATGACAGTGTGGTGCTGAGGTGCAAAAAGATTAAGAATTTCATAATTTGCGAAACCTGTATTGAAGTAGAACTTCACAAAGTTCTCCACCACCCTTGTTATGGCGCAGGGGACTGCTCTTCTGATGTCCGTCCTCTTAATTAACCGACTAAAATTACAACTTTATTCCCACATAACTGGTGTATTTTTCTCGTACAGTTATGACTTTATGACTGCGTGGCACCTCAGCAACACTTATAACACATGTTTTTTCTTTGAACTCATCAGAATGTTCACCAGCATTCTTAATGGCCCTGAGATGGGAGGTTTATAATTCTTGAATAATAATTAATGACATTTTGTTTATTCAAAGGTTATGGAGCTGCAGGCTACACCATCCCCGGACTCAGCAATGATTATAGAGCTGGTAATATTTACCATCTAATATGTTTACAGTATAAACACACAGTGTAGATGGATTTGTATTGTACATTTGGTTTTCTGTGTGCAGGCCTTAGATATCCATATGCAGGAAAACCTCAGCAACCTGGTGAGTGTCTTTTTTTCTTCAACTGAAAGCAATTCACAATCATAGAGCACAGGAGGATAAATTGTACCTTGAAGCTGGAAATGTGCTTTAATAACTGTTCTCTATACTCTCAGGTCATGGACAAGGGGCATACTTTGGAGCTGGATATGGAAATGGAGGTGTATTTACAAGGATAAACCAATGCCCACAAGAAGGCTTTTATTTACGTTCAATAGTTCAGCTATTTAGTGTGAGTTTAACTTAATTTCCAACATTTTGCTCAGGAAACGCAGGTCTTGGTGATGCAGGGAAGTCCAACTCAGGTAGGTTTTGGTGTTTATACTTACTTTATCTACTTAATCCATAAATGTATGGATGTAGCTCAGTGTGTGTCTACATTTGGAGCGCTGATGTCTTTGTTTTTTACAGGGTATGGAAACCGCTATAGTGCAGGCGTACAGCCTGACTACGCAAGTAAGTTTATTATTAAAAAGTTGGTCAGAATATTTGCCAGCAATACTTTCATTTAGTCAGTTTCATTAAATCAACATTTGCTCTTTTATGCAGGACTTGGCCAAGGTGTAACTGCTGCTAATGGCAAATCAGGTATGGTATTGGTAAGCGTCTATAGAGTTAGAGAAGTACATGGACTGTCAAACAGTAAAAGGATCCATTTAAAAGTCCACTTTACTGCTGATTCTGCAAGAGTCCTTACAGTGGATTGAACGTTTCCTGTGCACTCTGCAGGTTTCAGCCAGTTTGAGCTTCAGCACGCAGGCCTCAGTCCAAATGGGAAACTGGGCAGCAAGTACGGCGGTATGTACAAATTATCTCTCGTTTTAGGAGGACCATGTTCACTATATCACCTCACAAAAACATAGTGAACACATGAATTTAACAGTTATAACAGTGAAACTCCAACTTTACAGGAATGCGCGGTTTGCCTTATGGCGGTGCGGAGAAAGTGAACACAAAATATGGTGAGTACCTGTTATGCGTGGCTCTATAAGTCAAATGAAGTTAATTTCTCATTAGTCTCACGTCAACCAACATTCTCTGCTCACTCACTGCCCATTCTGATTCAGGCATTGGCGGGTTACAATTTGGTGGACAGCAGTCGAATACTGGGATTAAAGGAGTTGGACATTATGGTGTGTCAGTGTTACGTTATCATTGCGTTCCACTGTTGATTGAGCGTATTAGTGCATGCACATTCAACTGCTTGTCTCAATTCTTTCCAGGCTATGGTAGAAGCCCCTATGCTCCTGCTGCTGATGGTAAATCATCCGGAAAATATGGTGTGTGATTCTTCTAAAAATTAAGATGTTCCATTTTAAATGGAAGTGGGAGGCAAAACTAAGTATGAAATGTTGATACAGTTTGAGATATTCGTCATGATTTCAATTCAAAATACTTGCAGGAGGTCTTGGTGCTGGCATGGGAGGTGATCCTGCACCTGGAAAATATGGTCAGTGGAATGGGAACAAAGGGGTTTTACTGTAGGGGTTTTGTTTATGGTTTTATTTTTGGAATATTCCAGGAATTGTTAAATTAAAAACAGAATATACAGGACACCTGACAGTGAAACTACTTTTTTTCCCCTCCATCTTGCGTAGGATACGGTGGATTCCCCAATAATGGACAGCTTCAAGGTCTTGGACCTAATGGAAATTACTCTCTCTTTTTTATATATATATATTTCCAGTTGTCATTTCAACACAAACATCTCCCCTTTAACCATTTACATTTTTTTTTCCCTGTTTCTTTGTTGATCCAACTCTTCTACAGGTTATGTACCTTATGAACCACAACCAGCTGGACCGGGCCCTGAGGCCAAATCTACTGCCAATTATGGTAAGAAATTTAAACATTTGGATTGTGGAATCATGCTAGGCTAAATTGTTGCTAGAAGTTACCAAGCAGAATGTGCAGAATTATTTCTCAGTTTGGGCGCCAGCAATTCTCAGCGTCCCCTTTAACACACCGATTTGTCATGTTTCCGGTCATTATGCTAAGCTAAATTAGCCAACTGATAGTATTAGCTTCATATTTAATTTACAGACATGCTGCTCTGCGAGAAAGCACATACTTTTTATCCCAATATTCTACCTTTTCTTTCACTCATTAGTCTGTGAAGATGGAAAACGCAATTTTTACATCAGAGCCTGAAACCACATGACTCGTGCTTTTTTTAGACGGACATGCTCAAGCCAATATAAACGCTATTATTTTAATTTTTAATCATTTAATTTGATTTTAATTTCCTTCTAGGTCTGACTGGGTCACCATATCAGCCTGAAGCTCTCAGAATGAGACAAAATGGAAAATCAACAGGCAAATATGGTGAGATTGAGCAAACCCGAGATCTACGTTCTGATTTTCACCTGTTCCTTTGTTTGGTTTGACTTGTATCTCTGCCCAACTGTACAGGGGGCAGTGAAGCTCCCTATGCTCCACAAGCTCTCAGTTTTGGGAGTGAAGCTAAATCTTCTGGGAAATATGATAAGGTGCATCCTTTTAGTGCCACTTGTTATTTTTCCTCTGCTTCATGCCTAATAAATGGTTTCAAACTGTCAGTAGATAACCAGGAGCCATACCAGTCACAGCCCATTGAATCTGTATCTGAGGGCAAAACTGCTGGACAATATGGTATTTTAAGACTTTGTACTTGACTGGTTCAGTTAGAAATTCACCCACCCACACACACACACAGGAAAAAAAAAAACATTATTCATCTACTTTTTATGATTTTAATAGATACAGCTGGTTTACCGTATGAGACCCTCCCTCTTGAATCAGCTTCCCCTGAAAATCCCTACGGTGCGTCAGAGAGAAAGCTTATTTTTCAAGCACAATTTGTTTACTCAAATCATTTGTTCTCTTTCTCATTTCTTAGTGAAAGAAGATGTATTTACTCCAGCAGCTGCAGTCATCGAAGGCGAGGGGGTTTCCATTGATCAATATGGTAAGATTAATATATTTCAGCCTGGTGGTCTTTGGTGGCTCTAATACGTTCAGGTTACGTTTGACTGTTTGTCACTTTCAGAAAATGTGGGCTATATAAATGGACAAGTGCAGCCAGAAGGTAAAACAATAATTTAATCAAAAATTTAGCTACAAATATAGTTTGTAAGAACAAAATTTACTCATTTTTTTCCTGTATCTTGTTTATCTTGTGTGCTGTTGCTCCATAGTTGTTGCGTTACCTGTAGCTCCCACTCCCATCTCCAATCTGGCCGACCCGTCTGTCCCATCCCACCTGCCTGCCGAGTCCTCCCTCATGCCTGATGTAGGTCCCGGGGCAGTTGTTGAGGACCTGCCCGACCCTGCAGGCACCGGCAGCATCATTCTTGACTCTGAACCCACCACAGAAACAAGCAACGTGTCGCAGCTGCCTGAGCAGCCTGACGACCAGCAGCTGCCACGTCAGATACACAGTCAACAGCACCTCAAGCTTCATTTCCACCATCCAGGCAAGTTCTGTACAGGGAGATTGATTCATGAAGTGACTATAGAATGTTGTCTCACTGCAAAAATTTGTATTTTGTAAAATTGTAGAGCCTAAAACTTCAGGAAAGAGGGCATAGGTTGGAAAATACTCCATGTCATACATCATACTGAGTTAATTAGCTAATCTTAAATCATTGATTTACTCTCACAGAAGTTCTGCGTGTTATTTGTCAAAATGAGGTGGTCATACGTAGCTGTCCAAGATGGCGGATGCAATTGTGCTGCTGAGATCCAAGCCCTCAGGAAACTTGTAAACTGTGTTATTAAATTGACAAATGACACTCGGGGGTTCACCATTTCCCACAACTTAACATTGTGAAAGAAGAATCTATAAAATGGTGGATACACTTTTCTGAGCGCCCTGCTCACAGCCTCATTGAAATAATTCATTTTGATAGCAGATAGCCGTATGATCAAAAATATTAAGTGAGCAGTGGGACTCCTGCAGCAGCAAATAGCTCCTGTCCGGGAAAGCGGCACACCGTCCACACGATCTTCAGTGCAGGAGAGGAGCTGCTGACCTCAACTGAGTTTATAGTCAGACTGTGGAAGGAATACTTGGAAGTTCTCATCAATTCCAACACGCATTCCAGGCAGAGACAGAGGAATCTGGGGTGGGCACTCTCATCACTGGGGTCAAGGTCGCTTAGGCTGTTAAACAACTCCGCAGTGGCGACGCTCCAGGGATGGATGATATTCGCCAGCAGTTCCTGAAAACATTGTGAGGACATCGGGGACAGTGGTTCTCAGATGGAAAAGGGTGGATTGCCCACTTTGGGTCAGGGAAGAGTTGCTTCCCCAAGTGGAGGAGTTCAAGTATCTCGGGGTCTTGTTCGCGAGTGAGGGAAAAACAGAGCGGAAGATTGCCAGATGGATTAGGGCAGTTTAAGTAGTGATGTGGACCCTAAAGCGGTGTGTTGTGCTGAAGATACTCTCACCTATGGTCATGTGCCTTGGGTAGTGATCGAAAGAATGATATTGCGAATACAAGCAGCTAAAAAAAGTTTCCGTCGCAGGGTGGCTGGGCTCAGCCTTAGAGATAGGGTGAGGAGCTCGGATTAGAACCGCTGCTCCTCTGCGTTGAAAGGAGCCAGTTGAGGTGGTTCAATCATCTGGTCAGGATGCCTCCCAGATGTCTCTCTGGAGATATGTTTCAGGCATGCCCATCTGGGAGGAGACCCCTGGGCAGACCCAGGACACGGGTCCTGAGAAGGCTCAGTGAAATCTCTGCAAAAAAAAGCACATTTCCCTAAAATCAAATCTTTCAAAAACATTAGAAACCAGGCAGCTATGTGACAAAAAAAGAAGCAGTGGAAATAACATTTTATGATATGAAAGTAAAGCTTTTGCATGACGGTTTGCACTTTCTTCCTGTTTTGTCTTTAGGATCAGACAATGGCAAACATGATCTGAACGGATTCTTTGGGAATAGTGGCTATCAAGGTAAGAACAGACGGACTCAAACTAACAAAAGATCATTTTCAGATTCGCTGCATTTCTCTCGATGCTCCCGCTCATCTTCCCCTCCATTCTCGTCTCCACACAGGTTAACCTGCCAACAACAACAAGTATAATATCTTTTTCTGCCCTTGTATTATGATTTTGAATTGTTTCCTAATTGTTTATTTTTTTTTCCTTCTGGCTGTGGAATAGTTATATTTGTGTTTTTATGTAAATTCTACAGATAAAAACAATATAGTTTAACTTTTTAGATTTTCTGTTTCTGTTTTTTTTAATTTTTAAGCATTTTTTTTGGTCCTGCACTTACTGTTCACTTGGCATGCAAAGAATGCGTTGCTGGGATTTTCTGCTGCTTGTTGTCAGTGTTTAGTGTGAATCACTCAGTTTTATGTTGTCACATACAATATATTCCATCAATCTTAATTTATTTAGTTTTTTTTCTACTTGTGGCAAGCATTTGTTTATGATTGTACAGTAATTTTAATAAAACCATCAATTGATATCAAGCCTTGCCTCTATATGTCATTATGTGTAAATGCACATGAGTTGTCAGCAGTTATGTAAGATCATCCTGCATGCAACTGTGCAGGAAGCCTCAATGAATATGGGGAAATTGATAAAATACCTGTTCATTAGGAAGTGGAGGTGTGAATCCCTTTATGAACCGTGACAAGGAGCAGCTGCGTAGTGCACGTGGGTGTTCGTTAGGATTACCCCAGCTTAGGGATAAGAACCCCTCTCTGATTGGGCCGCGTGAAAGCATGTCACTTTGCCAGTTCAACAGGTTGTATGCTTGGAATTACACCTGTCCAAAGATGGATCCAAGGACCACAATTCCCGACAACTGAGTCCTGAGTGCGGTCTCGCTTAGGATGTTAATGGTGAGGTAGCTAAATGTCAGGCCGCTGTCTGCGGGAAGTTATGATGGTGCTCTGCAAAGGGCCGCGGCTGCTGGACTTTGCAAAGACCCCTTCACACCTTCAGTTCAACAAATATGTGCTGACCGGTTACCGGCCTGTGTCCACGGCTCAGGAGTGCCTCCGGAGCCTCTTCTACATGCACAATGAGCTGGGGAACATTTACACCCATGGTAAGTCCACAAATTAACTGTGCATTACCTCAGCTTTCAAATCCTACTCCAGGAAGGGTAATTCTGGGCTTAAAGTAAGCATCTAAATGTTTTCAACCGCATTAGACATTTGCATATTCAAGTTTAAGACAAAAATGTTAATCACTGTGTGTCCATACTGGAGATATGCAAACAAAGCGGGACACAGATGTCCATGACTCTCACTTATAGCCAGTTGCAAGCATACCTGACAGGAGTGTGTAATGGGGATATGGGGTATTAACTGTAATCTGCCCTGGGAATCCCTGTCCTGCAAATATCCTGCTGTTAACAAGGTCTTTAAAGGCACTGGTCGGACGACACTCTTCATTTGTAAATGTCGACACGCATCATGGGGGAAACGAACGATGGAGATAACACAGATTAAGATCAGTTGCAGAATTATGATAATATGTGTGCGTGTTTGACATAATATGTGCTTTTGCTGTAAGACAAAAGCAAGCTTGACTTCAGTTGTGCAAAGGTCCCAACACACAAGCCAAAAACGTGCACAGCTTCGAACAAGCCAAAACGTGCACAGCTTTGAACTCCTTAAAGTGTCTTCTTTGTGCTCCATTTTCTCTGTGGCTGTCCCATTAAGTTCATTAGGACTAACACTCTTACTAAGGGGAAGTGAAGGGTATTAGCTTAAGTACACTGCTGATGTTTCTCCATGCATGCAGCCAGCAGCGATTCACAATTTCTATTTTCGATTTCTATTAAATTAACTGTAAACAATAGAAACTCTTAGATTCCTCATTTTGCTTCGACCTTCCTCGCTATCATTAACTGATGTATACTTCTCCCCCATCCTTTCCCGCCTGTCAACTCCTAATCTTGCGGCGGCCGCAGGCATCCCTCTGTTCCTTTTCTCGGTGCTGCTGCCCTTCAGTATCCCCTGGATGGAGGTGGACAGTGTCTGGATCTGCGTGGTCCACTACCTGGCCTGCCTGTGCCCCACAGCAGGCTCGGTGGTCTACCATGTGTTCATGAACCATGTGGGAGGCGAGCACGTGTACGACACCCTGCTCTCCATGGACATGCTCGGTGTCTGCCTAGTTAACACCCTGGGTAGGTCGATGACGCTAACTGGATCATTTTGAATTATAGCACGTTTATATTATCTCAAGGTCCACTTATTTATCTTTTTTGAGCTATAAACTACATCTAGATGTAGATAAAACTTGAAGCCTAAAATAAAAAACTGGTGGGCCTTTAGTAAATGTCTGTCAGTCTACTTTTCCTAAAGCAAATCTTGAGCATCATTCTTTCACATTTATCTTAAAGAATAATTTGAAATTATGGGGAACATATCATATTCATACATACATTCATACATGGCTTTGGTTACATGACAAGATTAATAACCATTGCGAAGCTGCAACCCAGTTTTGCTTACCATAATTATTACTATATTATTATTAAAATTTTTTTCCCTGCTTTGATATTTATTCAGTTTTGAAGAAATAAATCAACACATCCACTGTAACAAAATTGAGAAAATTCCTTAATTTTATATACATATAGGAAAAACTGAGTGACTACTAATTAATAATATTGATAATAATGACAAATTTTAAAAAAAGAAAGTGTTAAAAAAAAACATATACATCACTGATAAAATGCAAGTACTGTAGATATATTTACCAAGTACTGTATAGGTGCAATTTTGGATAGTTGACTATGTACATTTTCGGCAACTTTACACTTCCAATTATTACAATTTGGTGGCAGATATTGTACTTTGAATCCAAAGCATTTACTTAATAACTTTAGCTATTGTTACATTGTAGATCACAGGCTGCATCAGAAGAAATGTTTTGCATTTTTTAAATTATTTTTGTAAGTTAGTAGATTAAAAAAAAGTTAATTGTAATAATGAGAAAAATGCTGAATAACGGCCCTAGTAAGCAGCCAGTTTGATAATTGATTGGCCCATATTACACTGAGTACACTTACATGTACTTACATGTTACATACGTAACACTGTTATATACATGAGCATGCATATACGCACAAATGTGCACTGTATACAGTTTCACGTGTTTAGGATGATTATACTTTCATTCATTCATTACTTTAATAATTATAATTTTTTTGGCGGGATAAAGCAGATCCATTTTCCCCATTTCTTCATACAGACTCAACCAAAAGTTTGCTTTTCAGCAAATGTGTCTTTTCATTTTCAAACCAAAGCATCTTTTTTTTAAATTCATTTTTATTTTTTTGGAGAGGTAAAATATCCGCAAACAAAATTACCGATATCCAGTACATCATCTCAGAAAAAAAAATCAATAAATAATAATAGAAGAATTTTGCGTACCTGTTTAAATAACCATTCCATGTTCAAAATGGGAGAAGGTAGAACGAAAGTGATGAACAACTAGCAGAGACTCCACAACTTTATTGCTTTCAGCCAAGAAATAGTCCAGTTTTATTTCATTTTTATTAATTACAGAGGCAGGGAAGCACTTTTCCACTTCTTGTCTTAAAACCAAGCTAACCTAAATGGCTGTAGCTTTATAAATAAATCATTTTGCCCAAGACCGAATCCTGACTTCAGTCCATATTTTAATTCTCCGCCTTTAAAACAATAGAATATGGTTATAAGTTCATTTACTCTGCTGTTTCCGTCCTGTCACCAGGAGCTCTGCCCATCATCCACATCACCCTACTCTGCTACCCTGCCATGCGAGGGGCTGCCTTGCTGGCCTACATCCTCCTGTCCGCTTATGGCATCTACTGTGCCACTACAGCCCGCACCAACATCCTGCGGCTGCGGGCCTTCATCTGGCAGGCCATGTTCCGCTTCAGCCTCTTTCTGTTCCGGGTGTTTGGCAGCGGAGTGGGCAGCCCCAGCTCCCTGCGCCTCTTCCTCATCATGGACTCCCTGGCTGTGCTGGGAGGGCTGGTCAACATCATCCAGATTCCTGAGCGCTTCGTCCCGGGCCGCTTCGACAACTGGGGCAACAGCCACCAGATAATGCATGTCATGGTCATTTGCGCAATTATCTACCTGCACTGGGGCACATTGGAGGATTTAGCCTGGATAAAGACCTACCAGTGTCCCACTGACTGATGAAGGGGGCATCGGGTACACATTCACATGCATTCCAGGCTATGCTGACGGCTGATAGAAGAGAGATTTAGGGTTCAATGAGGCAGGGGGAGTTATGTATAAAAAAAGGGGGTTTTAAACTGCACTTTAGTTCTACTTGCTGAAAGTCGTGGCGCAGGATGTCTGCAATTTTGGATATTTATGCCGGAGCCGAATAAGAGGAACTTACATTGTTATAACTGGAACTCAGGGTACCAATATATTAAATATCCTGCGCATACTGGATTTTTAGTTGGTTGAAATGCAGTAGTTTTGGGTCACACTACCCAGAAACAAAATGGTTTTGAGGTGGAAACCTCAATAATTGTAAATAATAAATTCTATATTTTTATATCACCATTCACTTGTTTCATTCATATGTGGTGGATTGAGGAAGAAAAGTGACACGTTTGGTTAAATGCGTTTGTTGTTTAATTGCAAGAGAAATATATTGTATATACACCTGGAATCAATCAAACTAATTTTAACTGTTTTCCTATGGATTTGGCAACGAATGTTACATTTTCACTTGTAAACACTTCTTTCTGGCATTAGTTCAAAGACTCTGGCACCTTCAAACCAAAGCATCACCAAAAAACAGCATGGAATTTCTTGTTATTATGGGCACTTCGGAAAAAAATGTGTGTTTAAACCTGGAAGGGGTTGTGGATGTCACAGGGCTCATAGGACAGCAGCTTCATCGTTTTACAATACACTCGGTGTATTCTTGTGTTATACATGCAACAAACGTATGAGCGTCCTCTCCTCGTCTCCCTGTAAGGACTCTGTTCCGTCTCCGTGGGTCACTCATCGTCCGAGCTGCTGCCGTCCTCGGCCTCTGACAGGTCGACAATGGGAAACCGCAAAATAGCAGCCACTCCACTCAGCTGAGTCAGCTCTGAGGGGGACAGCACACAAGAGAGGGTTCCCTTTTCTATCGAGCACGAGAAAGTGTATGTCTCTAAAAATATGGGTGCAACAATCCATTGTGAATCGCAACAATCGTACCGTGAACCCTCAATCAAATTGTATTTGAAAATATGTATCCTGATGCTCTGGAACCACTTCATATCATCACTTTACATAGAATTGCCGACTTATTTCACTAGAACTGCATAAATGATTTAAAGTATTTGCAGGAAGTACCAAGAAACCTCCAAAAACTGAAATTATGGTCATAATCATTTCTGCAATGGTAAAACATGACAACCATTCAGCACACTACGGTTCAAAGAGATAATTAGTAAGAATTTTGGTGTATAAATGTAAGAAGATACATATAAAATTATGCCCTGAGTGTCGTGATTTGTATCGTCCCACCTCTACTGTATAATAAACATTTTTTTCTCTTGGGTTAACAGTTAAATAGAATTTGTTTTGTATATAAGTTGAACAAGTTTGCGATACTTCTAACAATAAGCAGAATATATCTATAGCCAATAATCACTGGATGACTCAGGATGGATGTTAATTCCAGGCCTGAACATGCTCAAGCACACGCGTAATGCATTTTAGTCACTAGATTTTTTGATAGCTCTACCAGGGAGATGATGTTTTCACCCATTTTTTTAACGTGTCTTTTAATGTCGAATTAACAAAAATCTGAATGATTTATAACTTACGTTCACCAGACACATGAAGGCTTGAGAACATCCTGTATGAAAGAAAAAAGAGAGACAGAAAATTCAAGACATTCTACCAATTGTTGATGAACACTTTCAGTGTTGTTTTAAAAAAAAAAAGAGAGAGAGAAATGGTACCTAACGTTGCCGCCATTGTCTCTGACGTTGTCCACCAAGCGGACGTAGCGGCTCCTCACGGGGATGTCCTGATGTCTGTATACAAAACAAGGAGACACACAACACACACACACACACTGATATAGATCCTATCTGACTGTTCCTGACTGTGTGTTCACATCAGTGGTCCCTTTAAAGCCAACAGGAATCAGTTAAAGAGCATGTGAAAGGATAAGAAATAAACATTATAACATGACTTTAGTACCTTTGAGACAATTCTGATGGCAGTTTGGGAGGTATTGATCTCATACATTTTAGATAATTAAAGAAAAAAAATTGCTGAAAGTATTTGCTACTCGCAGCTATACATACAGTACATTTCAGCAGCCCAACGGTCAACTGTGCTATGAATTTGAAAAAGATAAGCTGGAGATTTGTGCCAGAAACCGCATTTACCTGAAGAGCTTATCGCTTATCAGCAAGGTGTCGATGGCGAGGCTGTCAGCAGCTTTCTCCACATGAGCCAGCCTGTGAGAATGCAAAGATAAAAAGGTTGCCGTTTTTATCAGTGTGAGAGAATGAGGCCTGTTCCAGCCCATCATGGCTCACCCATAAAAGGCTCTGTCGGGCTCATGCTGAAGCATCTTGTAGAAATCTTCCAGTGCTTTCACCTCTCCTGCTGCCTGAAACGCAACATAAACATCCACATGAGAGCACCTATTCACAAAACTAAGACCTGAACAAGCTGACAACCAGTCACATAGTCACCTTAGTATCAGAAAGCCTACTTGTCACAGTGGGATCAGAGAGGATTTCTGCAAAACAATCAGTATTTCATTGAGTTTTGGCCTTTTGGTGAGATTTGTTTTATTCTCAGAGCCAAGCAGCTCATACCTTTGAGTGAGTACTTATGACCTGACGACGAGTGGACCAGCATGAACTTGGGGCGATTCTCAAGCAGGGTCTTGTTGTCCTGTCGCACTGCCTCTTTAAAAAGGTAGCTGATGAACTGGTCCTTTACAAACCCTGGACTGGCCACCAGGATGCACTTCACCACTAGTAGATGACACAGAAAAGGAAGAAGAAAACTCACTTCTTCAAAACAACAGCAATAGAAGAAGCACAGATTGTGTAGCAACAACAATAAACCACAATGGTGTCATAAAAGTGAGATAGCAAGTGCAGCAGACGTCAGGTTCACAGCAAACACAGGAAAAGCCAATTAAAAAGCAGAAGTGCATATCAGAAAAAAATCATGAACACACTGTAAGCAGATGTGTGTGTAGGTGTGTGTGTGTGTCTCTATGCGGCAATTCTACCATCAAAATTGATGTGGCGGAGAATCCCCTGCATCACGGCCTCGTAGAACCTCTCCAGCGCCTGCAAAGAGAGAAACCGAGACTTAAGCTGTAGGAAATGTTCTTTTTCTACACAAATTTTTTTTTCATGTACATAAATCACATTTGTATCTTTTAAACAGCGGTAAGCTTACATTTTGCAGGTTTACTTTAAAAAGGGCCTGATTTGGACTGTTATTTCAACTATAAATACTTAAATGCAGTATTTATAAATATGTACATCTTTCCCCTTTGTTCTGTTTATTTCTCTTACAAACACACGTTGCAATGTCTCAGAGCCATGTTTTTATCCTCCAAACAGTCCATCATCCTTTTAGCGGCCATTTAAAGAGAGCTGACCCACCTTCTCGTGCTGAGTGCAGCTGCCCCTCCTCTTGCGAGGGATGGTGACCTCCACTTTTGCACGGAGCAGCGTCATGGCGGGGGTCACCAGCACCAGGTTGGCCAGACCCTCCTGCATGACCACAGCTGCCACGTCTGCCTTCTGTGTTGCATCACATGCCTGCTCTAAAGAGTGCACAAGACAATGATAAAAGGGTCGTCTGAGGTTCTTGGCCAGCAAAAACTGTTGTTGGGGTATCACTACATTGGCATTTAATGTTGTAGTAAATCATTTCAAGTAAGAAATGTGCTTTTCTTGACTTAAGTCATGAAATTTTCTCAAGGTATTACTGAGATGTCACATCTAGAAAATTAAAAAAAAAAAAAATGGACAGACAATTCGAAAACATATCTTTGGCTGCTGAGGCACAATAAAAAAGCAAGCTAATAAGGCAAAACATTATAGTTTTGTAGGAATGTTTTCAATTCAGTGTCAATAGAGCATAAGAAAATTATAACTTTGTGTTCAACGTTTTACAGTGAGCCAAGCTTTTTGAAATCGGTGTTGTTTAAGTCAGTAAATCTGAACTGTGTAACATCTGTAAGCTATTTTTTTCCCCATTTGGATCCCCAGGGTTGTTTTAACCACACTGACGCACTTCACAGTTATTTTTTAGACAGAAAGAAGAAAAGACCTTTGTTTGTCATAGAGAAAACATGAATATATTTAGCAAAATTATGTTTAATGACAGCATTAAAACCATACACACTGTCCTAAGAAATTCTGTGTGGTACAAGAACCAAATTTGTGCGAGTCCATTTGATTACTGTTTACAGGCTCTGCTTGGCGTGCATGTGGGAAGTGTGAATGTAAATGAGCCAAACACAGGAATGAGACAAAGTGATATGTTATGCTGAGTTCTTACCTAACCAAAAACACACTGAAAAATATCAGTGAAATGCAAAGAGTAGCACCTGCTTACCGATTCTTTCCAGCACAACACTGTCCCAGCTCTTTTTAGCCAGAGTAAACTTCCTGTTAAGCTCAAGCTCAATAGTGTGGTAAGCCCCCATCTGATGAGAAAGAATAAAACTTTAACTACTAATGTCATCAGACATAGTGTCACATTAAGACAATATATAGTGTGGCTAGACATTTTTTACGATATAATTCTGCCTTTGTTAAATAAAGTATATAGCCAGTTTTGTGTTTTAAATCCAGTTAATGTGATTTACCTCAAAAACTAACATCTATTAAAATGGAGGCAAAGGAGAACAAAGCCTCATCAGACAATCTACATGTGTTTTTACTCCTAAAATATGAATCACTTTGATTTACAGATTTCTCATTCTAGTTCTTCTGCTCTACTTTAAAACATCAACCGTGATATACAGTATGTGACGTGAGTGTAAACATCGGGATGCTTAGAGATGTCAGACCTTGACATACTGGTTCTCCTCTATGTTAGTGCCCTTTACTCTCAGCTGGCAGGCATGGGAGTCAAAGTCAATAGTCTCCACACATAAAGTCAGAGTGGTCCGAACTCGGGAGCTGCCCACACTTCCAGTAGTGGACTCTGTTTGCACCTTCCTGCAGAAACAGGAGAGAGCAACTTTAACGACAAGTGATAAACAGAAAAAGCAAGAGGAAAATGTGGAGTCAAGTTCATTGAAGTTACACGGTAACTTCATGACGCTGACATAGCACGTGGCTGCAGTATTGGAAACAAGACATCGCCACACTTGCATTGGTGCCAAGGCAAGTAGTAAAAATTAACCTACAGCTGACAACAGCTATAATATAGTTATATTTACTGGGTACATTGTGATAATGAGACATGTGATACATTTCACAAATTGTGCATAAGCATTGTATTTCCTTAGCAACTATAATTATCAGGACAAGTATCATAATGAAACAGATGGAAGCTACATCATGACTATCTTTGACGATACCATACAAATGCATACTGTGACAGAGAGACAGATTTTAACCCTTATTTCTACTAGAAGAATGAAACAAGCCCAGAGAGATGCTGCATTGCCAATTCTGCAGTGCCACAGGATAAAAGAGCCAAAAATCCCGGCGGCGCATGTATTGCCAGGGTTCATCTGTCGCCTTTATGTGACAGACATTCGTGGTTACCTGAAAGTGGAGGCTCTCAGGCTGTCCCCCACTTGCAGCAGGTTGTAGGTGTGCCACATATCCTCCGCCTCCTCGGGCACCAGAGTCACCTGACTGGAGAAGAGCAGGACATTCACGAGGCAGCTTCTGACTGGGTGTTATACACGCTGGTGATCAAATCAAGTGAGCATCTACTAGAACCTGACCCCGAAAATTCACCAGCATTCACTCTGCTGCAGCGAATGTGCGCACATCAACACAATTGGGGTTTGTAGTTTACTCACTGAGGCCTCAGACATCAACGCGAAAGTCCAAATGATATGGTCTATGTTCACATAATTACATTTCGTGTTGTCTGTGTTAGTACGTATCATCTACAAAAGGGACGACCATATAAATATGAATCCGCAACCTCCACGTGTCTGTGTAAAACACAGGAGGTGATTTACCACGACTAAGCTGACACATGAACAGTCAGCTGTGACATAGCATGACGACTAGCTTGCTAGCATTAGCCCTCGGCCAAGCACTCACCCGGCATTATCTTTCTCAATGTCTTTGTGGAGCAACTTCATGGTCGGGCGGTTGTGTGGTACAAATGGTATTATTAACTTAAATAAAACGAATTAAAGTTTCGCCGAGTTCGAGCCATGTTTACTTGGGTAAATTTGCAAACTAGCTAGCTAAGCCATCTCTCAACTTTCCTATGAATCATTCGGTGCGTGTTGCCAGGCGCTGGTACATTGCGTCATGCCAAAATACGTCGCCAGGTCTTCCCATCGCGGTCACTTCCGTGGGTGTCGCTCGACCGAGCAACGAATGCAGAGCGACACACGGGCGGATATTTGAGCTAACGTGAACAAATGCAGTTTATCGTGTGTTGTTTGATAAAATATTTGATATAAGGACAGCAAAACATGACATATATCAGCGAATGTCCGTCCTTGTCGGATTGTGGTTTGAGATCAGTAAATGCTGATCGACTTTTGAAACAACCAATCAGAGAACGTCTCGCCTCAACAAAGCGCAGCCTATTATGAAAACTAACCAATAGGAGCGCGGGAAGCCTGCCCTCTTCCGTTCACCCTCCCTTTGAGCTAACGCTCATCATCTAGCCTCTTTTTTGTCCATTGGCATGGTGTTAGTATCTACGGCAGAGGCGTCGTTGTCACGGGAAAACACTCATTCTTATTGTGAATTCGGATATTCGATGTCGATTAAGTTGAATACAGCGGACTTCTGAAGTACACGACAACACATCTTAATCTAATCTGAATCAAATCTAAATCTAGCCTCAAATTTTGAGGTTGCCAATTCTGTCTCAAGGTTAGCCATTTAGCGGGCTAACGATAGCCGATTAACGCTAAACTAGTTGAGCTAAAGGTAACTCGGTAGCCAGTAAATACTTACTACGTCTTAAATTTGGGGGAGTTGATAGAAACACGCCAGAATATAGTAATAGCATGGCAGAAGCCGATAAATTGAACATCGACTCCGTTATACAACGTCTGCTGGAAGGTAAGATTAATGTTTCGCACGATATTTATTCATCAAGGTAGCCATTTTAGCTAACAGGCTAGACGAGGATAGCCGCCTATGCTGTTTGCCAGTTAAGTTTATCTTTGCGTACTTGCCGAATTGAATGAAAGTTATCTTTGTAAAAAAGCCTCCCTTCGCAGCAGATTAGCCGTTGTTTTTCCCACTTGTCCTTTCCACTGAAATGTTTATTTCAGCTGGTCCTTTACCCGAAAAACTATGTACGCAACGTTACATTAATGTTTTTATCCACCCGAGAGGACCAATGTTTTGTACATGTAGTCCATAACTTGTGTATCTTTAAAAGATACTTACTCCCTCTTTTAAGGTAAGTTGCATGTGCAAATAGAAATAGGGCCATCAATTTATTATTGCATGCCATAAGGTGGCATTCCTTTGTCCAACCTGATCCCGCGGTAAATCTGGTCTATGTACTGTTACATCTAAATGTTTCACACATGATTGATAGTCAAGTACGAGCACCATGGGTGGAATTAAATGGAATTCAATTTTTCTGAATTTGTCTCCAAATGACTGTAAACACCAGCATAAGTTTAAATGTCAAGCCACGAGTCGTGCTTTAAAGTCAGAAACGTGCAAGTTAACTAAAAGAGTAGGAAAAAAAATCAGTTTATTCAAATAGGATGAAGGTGACACATTTATGTTGGTGTAATTATGGCCCTGATAATTGTGAAAAGGTTTTGTCATTGAACACTGAGCAGCATGCATGCTACACATTAACTGGCACTCTTGTCCTCTTTACTCAGAACACTTGAATTCTATTTCAGGGTGTATTTTCCCTTGCAAAGCAAAATCCCAGTCAGCTGCTCTTTAACAAAATTGCTCCTATTTGTAACATATTTTTTGCATGCTGTCACTGTTTACGGCTCCTTGTTTCCATTGTTATATTTCTCATGCTTGTGGCATTTTTCTCTTGCAGTGAAAGGCTCCAGACCTGGCAAAAATGTTCAGCTGACAGAGAATGAAATCCGTGGTCTCTGCCTCAAATCCCGGGAGATCTTCCTCAGCCAGCCAATCCTGCTTGAACTTGAAGCACCTCTCAAGATTTGTGGTGAGGCTATATGGTTATTTCAAGTCAAGAGAATGCAGCAGTGTTGTCGCATAGCACTTGCAAACATACCATCCACATGGCTGATACAGCTTGCTGTGGTGGATTATCACATGAAAGCTCACATTCACATAATGCTATACATTCCTATCAAAGATGCTAAATGCTCTTCGAAGGACAGTTGATTTAAAATACAATCTTAAAACAAAACAGTTTAAAGGACAGTATAGAGCGTGTGATTGCGACCATGCCACATTATTGCTGAACTAGCGGGATAAACTGATAACATTGACTTGTCTCTGGAGTGCTTGTTTTGCACTCCAAGTCTCCCTGGATTTGCACTACTGTCTCATCCTGCTGATCCCATAGTGCAGTAATAATCACACTTCTTCACACTAAATGCAAACTTGCGCATGAATTTGTCTCATAATCACAAAAACATTGTGCAGCATCTAAATAAAAATGTTCATTTAGAGCAGTGCATGGACAAACTGTTTATTGTGCACACATACACAATCACACGTTTGGCCTTAATTAATGTTTCCTGTCTACTACTTGTCTCACCAGGTGATGTTCATGGGCAGTACTATGACCTGCTGAGGCTTTTTGAATATGGGGGCTTTCCACCAGAGAGCAACTACCTGTTCCTTGGGGACTATGTAGACAGAGGCAAGCAGTCTTTGGAGACTATCTGCCTGTTGCTGGCTTACAAGATCAAATACCCTGAAAACTTCTTTCTGCTGAGAGGAAACCATGAGTGCGCCTCTATCAACAGAATATACGGCTTCTACGATGAGTGTAAGTCATATGGCACGACTGTGGTTACCAGCAGTTTGCTGGAATAGATTGATCCAAGCCTGTAACGTTTTGTCTCAGATGTTAAACTGGGAAAAGATTTGTTTGGAATAATTAAATAGTTATTGCTTTGAAATGAGTATACATATAGTATGTAGTCATGGAGTGCACTCAAAACAATTCTGGTTAAATGTTGAATTGGAACGAAAGCGGTTCTTCTGCTTCTTGATGAGAAAAATGACTTATTTGTTGCAACAAAAGCCAAAACGCAGAAAACCTATTAGTGGAGCAGGCTCCCGGCTAAGAGGCATGATCAGGCACTAGTGATTAATCACATGCCTCTCTGCTGTTCACAGAGCCCGGATTATGTAAAATGTTGTTTCCAATGTGATGTAACAGGTGCAGCTGTTGATGTTAATGCTTTCGAGATTAGATAGTGAGCATGCTGTTGTGGTTTACTCCCACAGGTAAAAGGCGATACAACATTAAGCTGTGGAAGACTTTCACCGACTGCTTTAACTGTTTGCCTGTTGCAGCCATTGTTGATGAGAAGATCTTCTGTTGCCATGGAGGTAACCTCATCGTACACTGCTTCCATTCAGAGCGTACACACACACAGGCGAACTCTCTGCACTGTTGTTACTATCAACACGTCAGACATGCAGGGCTGTGTGGGATCTTAATGTGTCCTTGCTTTATTCAGCAGTTATGCAACATGGAACTGTATTATTTATTGTTTCAAGTCACACTTACTGCTCACAAGCAGGTTAATATTTATGCAGGTTCACTTTTAAAAGATTGTGCTTATGACTGTGACATATTTGGACCGAATGTGTCCCAACCTATGTCTGAGACTTTATGTGGTTTTTAACTTATAAAACTATGAGAAATTGCAGAAATTCAAAGAGTCTGCCTTCAGTTCTACACAGAATGTGGATAACTGAGTAAAATGTTAGCAAATTTTTCCTTGCGTTGCTATGAAGGCGTGTGAAAGTTTGTGTGTTAAATGAATAAGATACATTTTATTAATGAAAGACTTCACTGTGAAGAACAGTTAGAAGCCGTTCATAATGCATAAAATGGGCCCAAGGGCCCAGACAACGTGACACCACCAAGCAGTCGCAGCTATCTTGTGTCTGTGGGACCGACTACACAAAATATGTAAACACACGCTGATAGTGAAGGTAACACCACCAGCAAGTTACTGCAGATGGAACACATAGAAAGAATACAGCATTTTTTGCTTGAGATTTTCATTTTTTGGCCACATTAAGCAATTAAAGCCACAAACCATATTTGATCACGTTTCAGAATGCATAATTGAGAGTTTGCTTAATAGATATTTTTATGTTATTCCTGTAGGGCGGACTCACACCTGGCTCAGTTATTCCGTGCCGCGCCTAAGCACGATTGCCCCGGCTCGCTCTCACACTGCTCTACGCGCAATCGTGCCCGAGCGTGATTACTGCTTATAATTACGTCATCACGTAAAGAGAACATGACTACATATTTTATGGCTCATTTGGACTCTCTTTTTGAAATGGCACGCTACCATTCGTGGATTTATCGATTATGCAAGGTGGCGGTTGATTTTTGCAGCGACAGCAGGAGTTGAGGGAGTTGTTCAGTTATATTGTCATGTCCGCCTTGTGTACGGGTGCTTAGACTCGTGCATTAAGCCAACCGTGCCATATTTAATCTCTGCATGAAGCGTTCACACTAGTCAAACAATCCAGACTTTTGCAGTCAAACGTGCTTGGGCCCAGTGTGAGTGCGCTCTGAGTGGTAAAAACTGAACTATCTTCCCCTGGAACCTTGGTAATATATTCACATATCTTGTTTTAGCTCACATATAATCCAAAACTCTGAGATTAAACTTCCAGTCTTGTAAAACGACAAAACGGCAGGATTCCGATTCATTGTTTCAGCTCTGTTATCTGAATTTAGGGTGATTGTAGGTCAATTTATGATTTGAGAAAATGTATCTATGAAGCTTCTGTACATATCTTTGTTTAATGTTAATCATAAATCATCACATTTAAAACCTATTGTTTTAAATTTAGTTGATCTACTCAAATAATGCTAAAGAGAGGGGAGTGTAACATTTGTTGGTTCCAGCTTTTTAAATGTAAGGATTTGCTGCTTTTTTTGTCATTTCTGACAATAAACGAAGTGTCTTTGGGTTTTTTTTTACTGTTGGTTGGAGTAAAGAAGCAATCTGAAGACGTCACTTTGGTCTCAGAAAAATGTTATGAGCATATCTCACTTTTTTTTTTTAATCTATAGAGTAAATGATTAATTGTGCAAACAGATCGTTAATTGATTTTTAGTTGCAGCACTAGCAGTGTGCAGCTTCAGTGATCCTTCTTCATTGATCTTTTCTAGGCCTATCGCCAGACCTCCAGTCCATGGAGCAGGTGCGAAGGGTCATGCGCCCCACTGATGTGCCTGACCAGGGCCTCCTGTGCGACCTGCTCTGGGCCGACCCGGACAAAGACGTGCTCGGCTGGGGCGAGAACGACCGCGGCGTCTCCTTCACGTTTGGCGCGGACGTGGTCACGAAGTTCCTCCACAAACATGACATGGACCTTATTTGTCGGGCCCATCAGGTGAGTGTGTAGCCTTGATCCTAAGGAATGTTCTTTCTGTAAAAATGAAAAGCAAATTAAATAAGTGGAATGATTGCAAGGCGAGCTGCATATTAAAATGTTTCACAAGATGTTCCAACAATCCCCAACTTGGGCTTTGGTCAAAACTAGAGCTGCAGTGATTAATCTTTTAAGTCATTGGAAAGAAATGCAACAGTGTTAAACATTTGTTGGTTCCAGCTTCTTAAATATCAGGATTTGCCGATTTTCTTTGTAATTTCTGAGAGTAAATGAAAAGCCTGGATTTAAAACGATTGGTTGGAGTAAAGAAGCAATTTGAACACATCACTTTGTCCTCTAAGAAATTTCATGAGCATTTTTCAGTTTTTTGACATATTTTTGATCTATAGAGTAAATGATTAATCGATTAATCATGAGAATAATCAACAGATTCATTGATAATTAAAATAATCATTAGTTGCAGCTTTAAGAAAAAAATTAATCCTTTAATTGACAGTTAGAGAATATTTCCCCTTTTCACGCTTCTTTTCCACACTGCTGATTGTTGACCTTCCTCTTATGCCCTTTCTGTACCCACCTGCCGTGTCCCTGCATCATGTAAACGACAACAGCTCCGTAACACCACAGGTATTACAAGCCGGCCTCTCTGGTTCTCAGGCTGCGTCGGGTCCTAGTCCAGCAATGTTCACTGGAAAGTATCCGAGCCTGGTTCTGTCACCAGCCCGATCTGTTGTGGCCGGACTCCAGCCAGCTAATAGCTAACTGATTAATTAACTAGATAACAGCAGCTAGTATTTTCACACAGGAACAACAGATGTTACTCTGTGGCAATAAGCCCTCTGTTTGTTTAGAGTTTAGAATTATTACACCATTCTGAATAAGATGATAAACCAATTTTACAATCAGGCGTATAAATGCGATGGAGCTGCGACTAACAATTACTTTTAATTATCGGTTAATGTTTCTTATTATTTTCACAATTAATTGTTAATTATTTACTCTGTAGTTTTAAAAAAGTGAAAAATGCTCCACATTTTTTCAGAGCTCTAAGTGATGTCTTCAAATTCCAGCAAGTAGTTACAAAGAAAAGCAGCAACATTTAATACGCTGGAACCAACCAATGTTTAGTAATTTTGCTCGAAACAAGATTGAAACAATTATAGAAACAGTTGTCTTTTAGTTTTCTTTCGATCGACTAATTAATTGTTACGGCTATAATAAGAACGTGAAAATATTCCCAGTCCGCCAAAACAACCTGGGTTTTTTGTTTTTTCAGGTAGTGGAAGATGGATATGAGTTCTTTGCAAAGAGGCAGCTGGTGACGCTGTTTTCGGCCCCAAACTACTGCGGCGAGTTCGACAATGCCGGGGCCATGATGAGCGTGGACGAGACGCTCATGTGCTCATTCCAGGTAAGAACAATGTCAAATAGGCCTCCAGGAGTTCCTGATGAGACTTTTACACCAACATGTACAAACAGAATAATGAAACATTTTTTTTTTTAACGTTTTGTTGGTCGTCTTTGTCTCAATTTTCCAGATTCTCAAACCCGCAGACAAGAAGCTGTTCTATGGCGGCGGAGCGGGTATGGGCTCCGGACGCCCGGTCACTCCCCCAAGGAAAGCCAAGAAATGACACCTGTAGTCTGCCCTCGACCTCCGACCCATCCCTCCTGCCCTCTCTACCTCTTCTCTCCTTTCTTTCACCAAACAGCCAGAAATCAAACCTATACCCAGGGCTTTTTCCTTTTTTATCTGTACTTCTTAAAACATTTAATGTTACGAATTGTCTGAGCGAGCGAGTGCGTGCGTGCGTGCGCAGGTGACGCCTCGTCTGCCGGCGAGCAATAAAATCTGTGTGCACGTGTACATTTTGTGTGAGAGTATTAGAGGTTTATACTTTTCCTTCTCTCTTCCCACTCTTCCCGTGGAAAGGTTGAAACCACAGTGTCCGTCAATACGGTAATGTTGACTGAAATGCAGGGTTTGGAAAAATGGGGAAACTGCTGACGTGATGTCAGCAAACCCCTGCCAGCAGGTGGCGTGTGTGTACTCGTGGAGGGGGGGGGGAGTATTTTGTTGTCCCTGTCCTCTGTACTGTAAAATCTTAAACACAGGTGTGTGTGTGTGTGCGCGCGCGCTGTGTCTAGCCTGGTGGAACGTGGCGGCCATGTTTCCATGAACAAGAAGTGGTACGTCATCTTATCTTGGGAGCAAGTCACATGTTCACGCACACACACATGTGCGTTTGATTTCATATTCATATGAGCCAGAGCTGTAAAAACCCCCATACAGTTTAGGTTTGTACAGATTTGATTACTTGAAAGAGATTTTTGTGAATTCGTTTTGTAGTCTTTCATCAAGTTGACCAATAAAGCAAGAATCTGAACTACGTTTTCTAGTCATTTGTTGTTTGATAATCCTGTATCTCCTATCTCCATCTGTCACGCATCAGCTGCAAGTAGCCGATTTTTATAGAATTACTGAGTCAAGTTAGCACTTTTTGTCACACAACTTAGTGAATAATTGACTGATTGTTTTAGCTTTAGTCATTACATGTCAAACCTGAGGCCTGAGGGCCTACATCTGCCCTGTGAGATTATACAGTACTATCATAAGCAGACCATTAGTATGTAGCACACGTATTTTTACGTACAATTTGAACAGTTGCACCAGATTAAAAATACTTTAATCAAAACCTGAACATTGTCATTTTGTCTGTCAATGTTGTTAATGAAAAACAGAATTATTTTGTGTATTTTTTTTTTTTAAATAATAGTTTTCTGGCTGTTTTGGTTTGCCTATAACACTTTATTATTGGAAAAGACTGTGAAAAACGGCTGAAGGCATAACAAAATGAATGATGCTGATTTCTGAATACCTCTGACTAAAACATTATAAACTTAAGCCAGTTCAATAAATGTTGTCCTCTTTTGGCACTCAACTTAGACCCAGGTTTTAATTATGTCCTCTCCGATTGAATTTGAAATCCCTGCAACTATCTCACAATCAAGTCAGCCATAGCTAAATCAAACATATTTAGATTTCAAGTCTTCATCCCCTCACAATCATCATTACTTAAACAACATAAGCTTCCATTCAGTTATAGTAATTTTCTCAGGTTATTTGTGTTACTCAGTCTGGATAAATCCAGATCGTGTCCACAAGGAGGTGCTGTTGATCTCATTTGACTCTTCAGAAGATTCACTTAAAGACCCAAAATGTTTATTGTTTCACGTTTTCCAAGAGCTGGTCAGTATTTCAAAAGTTTTTCATGTGTGTCTAAAAGCTAATGGGGGTCTGTGTTGGATTAGTTGCAACATGTTGTGCAAAATCCCGTCTCCAAATATAAGTTCGGGGCCCATTTAAATACTTTAATAGTCATAGTAATGTTTGCTTTCTATTGCTATGCAGCAGCTGTGTTGACAATTTATGTCCAACTCTTTTACACTCTTCTTTCTATATTTGTCAAGGATCACATTTCTTCCTTAGGCAACTCTCAGGCTCTTTTCGCATTCATTCGTCTTCCTGTCATCAACAGCCTTCTTCAAGACACTCTGTCCATCTTTTTTGCCCTCCTTTTACAGAGCCATTAGCAAGAACGGTGAGGGTTATTGCTGCAGAAATGGGTTTGAACTTTAAAAAGGGCAATCGTTAACCAATCTAACTGAATTAAAACTTAAGTAGTAAACAAATTCATTAACATTTTTTTATCCATTTATTTCGCTATATCCTAATGCAGAATCTGTTTTTTTTCCAAACCTCTGCATAAGATAAGACAGAAAGTTTGACGTAGCTCACAGAATCACATTTTTGTTGCAAACATGGCCTGAGTTCTGCCCCAACCATTCTCACTCACCTTCGGGGGCCACATTGCAACGGGACAATGAAGACTTGGTCTTCGTTTATCATCGCCATCTCTCCCATGACCTTGTTTCTCTCTCAAACGATTCTGCACATGCGATTTCATACTGCTATTCTTGCCTGAAATACTAAGCGCTGTAATTACTGACCGCTATTAAGAAACCCTAGATGAATTTTGTTCCTGTGCAGCCTGCTGGTTTGGAAACCTGCTTTTGTTTGTCAACAGTGTGATTATAAAAATAAGTTCCTATTAAAGAAATTTAATCCCTTTAAAACATAAACAGCTACATTTTTGGTAACCTGGTTCACTGTGCTCCATTCAAAGTGCATCCATTGGAAAATGTGTTTTTTCCCCCACTTATTCAGGTTCTCAGAAGGAAAATTAACAAAATAATGACTTGGTTAGAAAATGAGAGCTACAAGATAATGTAAGTGGTTAAAGAATGAATATACATTTGTGCTGTATCAAAATGTTTTCCTCACTATGGTTTTTTCATGTTTATTCCTGTACCTACATCAGCATAGATTTAGGAAATAAATGCACTGCAGTAAAAGTCTGCAAATCTTCCCAATTGTAGGGTAATTTTCTCAGAAAAGTTGTGAGTGTTGCCTTTTAAATTGACTCTGTTGACTGACTCTAAGCTCTCATCCACTGAAGCTAATACGAGCACCAGACTGTTTGATACTGCAGGAATCCCCAATAAAGTGTCTTTGCCAATAATTTAACAACCCTGGCGCCCAAAAAATGCAGAGCTATCAGTAAAATGAAATCCATATTTGATCAACAGGATCACCTTGCTGTCAGCTCCCCAGGGGCTTATAAAGTGCCACCCCAAGTGTGAGGAATGGTGCGAACAACTCTTCCAGTCCACTGAGTCACATGGAGTCTGCTGGCACTCCGGAGTCCAACACTTCCTCCAACATCCAACCATTTTTTCTCCCCTTACAATAAATGAAAGGCAGACTTACGAGCCTGCACAAAAGGTCCGGCATTCTGAAATAAAAACGGCGCAGAGCTGTTGTGGCGTTGTGCCCATGGAGGAGCACAGTGTCACCAAGCTCTATTTATATCCCGTCAGGAATCCTGGATTCAGAGACTCAGCTGCCAAGTGGCCGGCTATGGCACTCCATTGCCTTATTGCCCAGTACTAATGATGTCCTCACTGTCAATACCACGCATTATTAAATTTGTTTAATTATAAGAGTGGATCAGACATTAATTGATGCAAGTGCCGTTAGAATGATGCTTCTGCAGCCGTTCGTGTTGCAGTGCTGTCGTAAAAAGGCCTTTTCATTTCTTATATGTTATTGGATGAACAAAAGCATTCACCGGTTGCAGAAAGGCTATCGATGGAGGCCCTCACAAACTGCTGTTCATATTCTTTGGGAAACAAACCCATCACTCCTTGCCTCACGTCTACTAAATGACAAATGTCCCTCTCGCTTTGCTCGGGCCGTGCAAGTCAGCAGAGACAGACTTAGTTGCATAAGATGGTCGTGCTCAAAGCTCTAGTTAACACTTGCACGGAACTGGGAACACGTATAGAGTTCACAAACGATGGTTAAGGAGGCACATGGTGATCCCTCAGCCTTGGCGCGAGGGCGTGGTGTGTTATCACCACGGTGAGATTAAGGGGTGAAGGGTGTCCCGGCTGGCTGTAGTAGTCCCCTGGAACCTGAGGGCCAGTCACACCTCAGAGAGAGAGGCGGAAGATGGAGCCAAGCGAGCGGAGGGGAAACCTTATCCTTATGGGATATTGAGTTAAATGTCATTGCTCTGCTCTGAGGGAGACACTGACAGGCCGACCCCTATCGCAGCCCCCAAATCTCAGAGGTCAGTGGCTGCACAACAGCTGAGGCCCCGAGAGCTGCTGGGTGAAACGGAGAAGGGGACACTGGCAGAACAGAATAAGAATAAAAAAAAGGTTTAGCACATGTAATTACAAACTAGTCCCTAATGTTCTTTTCTATTGGCAGAAGTTCAAATCAGCTCCTATAATGGCTCAGCTTGTGTGCATTGTGCATACGTATCAGCACTTCATACAGCCTCATTCCACCTTTAATGCCAGTAGATTAAAATAATAATAATAATAATAATAATCCAATCCTGA
>KV751339.1:5421422-5442299 GCA_001698575.1 Mola mola
GAAATGTATAAATAAAGATATTAAGGAGGGTACTGTTCTGGTACCACTTTATATGTAATAGACAATGAATCAAAAATAATAACATAAATATCAGTTTTCACCTACACTCCATCTCATACTTTTAAGTCAAGCTGCTCCCATTAACTCCTGCAGGCAGCCATGTCGCGCAAAATAACTTTAAAAGCTGCAAGTTGTGTAGCACCAAACAACAGATTGACATCGGTAGCTAGCTAACTAGCTTAGCATTCAAGGTAAGGAAGTTGAAGTCTTGTTACCCATTGTTGGCGTAGCTTTGAAAGTTAAAAGGTTTAGCAATGTAGTGTATTTAGAATATTGCAGTTCATGCAGGCTCATGCTGACAAACAGAACCACCTACACACCTGAGGGGATGGGTGGCGGGGAGTGGATCTCCAGGAAGGGACTGCGGACGGGTGTGGGGGCTCGTTTGCAGGCCTCAGCATCGCCGTTGTGAAGAAGCAGGTCAACTATCTCTTGGGTCCACGTGGTCCCTAAAGTCCCCCAAAACAGAAAATAAGCTGTATGAAGATTTTTTTTTTTTCTTGTCTTAAAGCTCACCTGTTAGATGACAAATCACATCTTACACCCACACCGAAATAACCAGCACTTTAAATCAAGTTGAAGAATATATTCTGGATGATGCACTGCAAAAAAGGATTTAGCGGGGTTGTAAATACAAATCTGTCAAACCTTCCTTTAAGAAGTAATAACTCATTAGCCATATGGTTTCTTTTTTTTATTAATGATTATTAAGCAGATAAACAATTGCCTCCTGAAAATCTGGAGTTAATGTTACTCACTTGTGTGATTGGTGTTTAATTTGTTCAAAAATGTTAGCATAAGTGCTTTGACTGTTTCTTAGCTGCTGCATTACAAGGTCCTTACTCAGAACATTTGATGAAAATCTACCCAAACAAAATGAGTGCAAATTGCTACCTCAAATTTGCTCGGTAAATTAAGTAGGTTTGCGATTACAGTGATGCATTTCACTTCTTTTTCAGGTTAGATGATGAACTTTATCCGTTTTCTCAACAGTCAGAAAATGTTTAGAGGGTTATTTGTGCCTTCCCATCGCAAATTGAAATATGAGTTGCATACAGAAAAAAATTACTATTGACCTACTACTAAAACTTGAATTCATTCAGTTCATGCATTTTCCCTCTGACTCGTCTCTTCATTTTGGCGGCTTCACTATGTTATGGTTTCAGCGTGTTCTGTGCTTTGATAGCCTGATTTCACTGGAGAAAGAAGCATGTAGATGGTTTAAGGGTTCACTTGTCAGATTAGACTGCTATGAGCAAAACTTCACTCCTGTGTAAAACAGTGTCACGCATCAGCTGATTATTATTGTCGTTGCATAATGCGCACTCACAGGGCTAAAATATATTACACTATAAAAACTGTTACTTAGATCTGACATTAGAAAAAAATGAGGTAACATTTTCCATCCACTTTTGGTTAGTTTAGTGAACTTGTTTTTGTTGTTTCATTTTGGAGAACTTAGGAACGCGCATTTAATTGGTTTTTACTAATATTAAAAAAGGTCTGCATATCAACAACATCGGACTTCATTAGAATAATTAAAATTTAAATTAAACATTTACAATTTGGTTTGGGGGAATTCATGTACTCACTGTTATTGGTTTACCCTTATTATTATTTTCTAACATTACTTAAAACAGTTAGCTGTAACACAAGTATAGCAGAGAGACACATATGATTCCAACTTTTATTCAACAGAAAATGAATGGTGACATACAGTATACAAACAGTGGCAACGAGCCATAGATCAACATTTGAGTATATTTGGTGTAGTCAGTGTGCTCTGCGTTAAATTTGTTGTCATGTTAAAATGTATAAGGATTTAAAAAAATCTTTCCAGGATTTCTGACCTCTTATTTTATAAATGGCAGCTCAGGAGAACACCATTACATTATAGTGTCTACAAGTGTTGGTTCCCATTTAACTTTGCCTTAATGCATCACATACATTATTTGACAGAAAAAATAACAGCAAACAAAATCACAGGATAAAATGTCTGACATTTTTGATTAGTATCAACATAACAGTCATCATGGCATTAATGCTGAAATTCATCTGTCAAGCCCAGACGCTTAAGTATATTTAACCCAGAAGCATGTTCAGGTGCTCTGCGTTGAGTTCCGCAGAGTCTCTGAACAGCCACAATGTTCTGCAAAGTCCACAGAGATAAACTTTCAGTTACAACCTTCGGAAGAATTGCACGCATCTGTTCCCATCGTGTCGCCCTGAAGAGCAGGCAGCTCGCTCTGGCCAGGCTGCCAAGATCAGAAAGCAATGGGACTCCGTTGCTGATGATGACCACGCCATCTGGCTCCCGACAAGCACAGCTCCTCACACTGTGCACTTTCAGGTCCCCACGCCGCTCTCCGCTACACACAAACACAACACAGTCATTAGCATAAAATGTCTCACCTGCTGATGGTGGCAAAATCAAAAAGAAATGATTTTCTCCGGTTCAGATAAACTCTCCGCATGACATCTTCCGCTGTGACTATTATGAAAACTAGAAATTTGGAGTGTAATATTAATTAGATTAGAACAATGAATTGTCCTCGTTTGTGTTACAATTGTTTGATGACCTCCTTCATCAAAAACACCTCTGCTCTCACTGTCCAGTGTTAATACTTTTGGCCATATTAATGTTACTTGGTTACCTAATCAAACAGACAATGAAAACTCATTCATTCCAAATGGCCATCTCGTAAACAATTAAAAAGATAATATCTGCTGATTGCCAATAAGTCAAAAAAGGATTCGGCAAGGAAAAAAATGTAAAAGGCCGCAAATAGATACTGCAAAACAACAGTTCCTATCTGGCCAAAACTAAACTTCAAGCGATGAAACTGGTTACTTACATGTCTTCATTGAAGAATTGTCCCTCAGAGACTTCAAGTGATGGAAGACGCGCTTGCATGCGGGTCCCGTTTGTGAATGCGGGGCTGTCGAGGCGTCTAGCTTTCAATTACAGTTTTAAAACTGAACTTTTCGTCAGATCAATTTAACACGAGGTTCAGTAAAATTCATTTAGTCAAGTGAAAGTAAGTATGAGAAATAAGTAAGCGAAACATTCTCGCTTGTATGAGGCAGTGCTCCAGGAATGTTCCCCTTTTACCACAGTTAGAGATTACTGGGTGTTTCCTTCCCAGAACTGCTCAGCACGTGGATATTTGGTGTGTATAAGCAAAGGCTGCAGCTGACTGTACCTGCTTTCGGGTAGGTGGCGATGAGGAGGTCGGAGGGGTCGGGACAAAAGGCCCAGACCGAGTCCCAGTTCTGAGCTATGAGGCTCATGAGAGGAATTCCTCTCACCGGGATGAGAGGGAAGCGGGTGAATAAGGAGCTGCCCTCCTGAATGGCACTGCTGAAGGTTATGGCTTTCTTCTCCGACATGGCTGGCACTGTCCAAAGCTGACTCGGAGAAATCAAGGGTAAAGAGGTTCGAGTGGAGCTGGCAGAGTGCTTCTCCTGAGGTCTTTTGTAGCTCCTCTCTCAGCTGCCTCCTGGTCCCTTTGTCAAACATTCACAGCCGACTGGCTGTTATGTCACACAGCTCTCCCAGGTATGCAAATCTCTTCCTGTGTGACTGTCACACTTGTCACATTGGCATTATTTCCTTATGGTGTCTATTTCCGTTTTTTCTTGCTTTCTTCTGGTTGTTCGGCCTGCAGTGTGTGTGAATCCAAAAACAGTCCCTCCCAAACTGTCAGCTGGACAGCTGAAGCAGTGCTTCCGTCTCCTCTCTGCCTCTCTCTCTCTTTGTAACCTGGCTGTCTGAGTGCTTGTCCCAAGTTGCTGTCTGTCTGGGATAACTTGAACTCACGCTAAAGTGCCATTATGTAACGGTCCTGCCTGTGTATGAATTCCACTATAGCACATGATAGTATTTAACCGGTTCCTCTGTTATTTGAGGAAGTGACAAGGGACGGTCTTAAAAGACCACTACACACCGAAGAAAGGAAATCTAAAATCTGATCGCTTATGATTAACTCAAAAATGACTGTTTCCCTCCTGCCACTTGTGTCTCTTGTTCTTTTACCAAGTAAAAATGGTTGTATCTCGGGTCAAGGCTTGAATTTGTCAATGTTTAATACAAATATAAATGAACTTTTGCAGGAGACAATGAATTTCTAGACAATCTCCAGCTGAAAATCCCACCTTCGGACTCAAATAAATGTGGTAACCCAGGGGCGGTAACGGCCCAATAAAGCTCTGCCACTGGACAATAATATGAATTCATGTGTGCTCAGTGAGTGGTTTGTGCCGCCAGAAGCAGATGTTTTGAATTCACATTCCAGGAGTTCCTCATTCAATATGCATTACGGCTCAATGGACAAGTAAGGGGAAAAAAAACAAGCTCTGCTCTGTGCACAGTCCCCTCTACAAATCCAAAGTCTGCTTTTGGACAACTGGCTACTTTTAAGAGGGCGAAAACACCTTAAAAAATACATGTGAGCTCAAAAGCATTCTTGAGCTGAAGCACTATAAATGTGTTTCAGACCAGATGGGGCTGCAGATGCAATAACGAATGAAAACAAGATTTTATGAAGGGAGACTGTGAGCAAGAAAACATGAGGAGTGGTTGGATTCACTGAATTCATGCTCCATTAGTTTTGAATTGTCAGTGCATGCACAGACAGTGTGTTAGAGACAGGGCAATCTCGATAACGTGCCATCACAATATACTAGTGCGAATCAAAAAATGTGAATATTGTGGATTTTACAAAAAAAGTGAACATTTGATAAATCATACACTTAATACGTGTAAACTAAAATGTTTCAAGCATTTTACTATTTTAATGAATAATTTTGATAATCATGGCCTAAACCTGAAAAAAAAAACCCAAACACCTAAAGTATTAGAATATTTCACTGTTTAAGACATAATCATCAACACTGAAACAGAACAACGCTTGAAATATTTTACTTTATGTGTATGAATGTATTGGTTTAACTTTTTTTAAACTTTTGCATGATATTCTACTTTTTTGGAATGCACTGGTATATCATCTGAGATCTTGAATATCATCAATATGGCCAAAATGTTGTTTTTTTTTCCTGTAAAATTATGTAATTTTATGAACTGCTACCTTTTCTACCTGTTCTAATGTTTATTTTTACCCACTCTAATGCTAGTATTTTTGAAAAGATTTGGAGGAGAGATAATGTGATATGCGCTAATAGAGTATATTGTGAAATGAAATAGTGAAAATATAGTGATATTATTTTAAGGTCATACTGCCCAGCCTTATCTAGAAGTTACAACATGCAGGTTTGCAGCACTGTACCCTCTACTCGCTAACTCTTGTGTCCTCTGACTTGAGCTAAAACTCATTCTGCTCAGAGAAAATTTTACAGCCTTTGCTGTGAACCTTTATCTCCCCCATGCATAGAACCAAACTCATCCAAACCAAAGAAAGGATGCTTCTTGTTCCACAAATGTAAGGGGAGCGACTGCAATGAAAAATTTAACAACAAAAAGCAACTGCTGAGAAAGGGCACTTTGAAATGACTATAAATACATATGAGAATGAATGACTGAGAAAACAAATTTGATGTTGACCTCTTTGAGATTCTGCAAAAACAAAAAGATCTTACTAAGGAGCAAAAACACATCTGGTATCATGCTTTAAGCATTATGATGAATATGATTAACTGATCAATGGTACATTGTGGTACTATTATGTACAATTATTGCTTCTGCATTTTTATGTTCTGTAATAGTCTATTTCTGTGTTAAGACATAATCTTCAGATTGATAAAGATAGATTGAAATAAATCTAAAAGAAATCGCCTTGTGTCGCTGATATGCTTTACATTATGTTATCATATGAAGATCAAGTAATTAAAGAAGTGTTTTCTCTTTCACCACCCTGATATGTGTATGCTGTTAAACCTCTAAGTTAAATTAAAGTTAAATTAAGTTCAATACCTGGGAGTTGTATTTCTGTGAGAGAAAGACAGCAGCCAAATGAGATCAATGAAAAAACAACGGCGCAGCGGCAATAAAGTAAAAAGTAGGTGAATAGACATACAAGCGAAAGGTCAGATCTAATATTTTTGATCTTTCATATCAAAAGGAAAAGTGATCGTGCCCACCTCTGTATTCTATACCTCAGAGGGAGAACTAAACGAATCTAAAAATGCTTAGCGTGTGCAAAGTAAGTCTATCATTGTCATTAGGACTGCAATAAACACCTTTTTACAAATGTTAAATCGCTATTCATAACCTAGCCAATAGAGATAACAAACTTTTCTCTCAGTTTTCTCAGATTGGTTTCCTACTGTGCTCTATTTTTTATCACCGCAAACTGTATAAATGGATTGATAAAGTTGTACAATTTCAATACAGTCACTAATTAGTCATAATAATGATGTAAATGTTTGCTTCAGACACTTGTTCAAATGAATTTTAGCATACTTTTAGGAAGCATGTGTATATAAAATGGGTTATTACGGGAAACGCCTGATTACGTTTGTCAAGTCAATTCAAGTCAAGCCAAAGTTTATTTGTATAGCACATTAAAACAACTTCAGTTGACCAAAGCACTGCACAATAATTAGAATAAGACAGTATAGATAGGCTAATATAAAGTTAAAAGTTAAGACTAAATAAATAAGCGAGTAAAATCCATAAAGCAGCAATAAAATCATGGTAAAAACAAAGTAAAATTAATTAGGTAAAACCCGAAATGTCAGATAGATAAGATGGTGCTAAGCTATTAAACATGTAAAAACAATAAAACTTTAAAATGTGTCCTGATATTAACAGGGAGCCAGTGCAACGATGCAAGAATGGGAGTGATGTGCTCATGTCGTTGCTTTCCTGTTAAGAAGCGGGCAGCTGCATTTTGTACTACCTGTAGGCAGCGCAACGATGACTGGTCAAGACCAACAAACAAAGAATTACGGTAGTCTAAATGTGATGTTGCAAAGCAATGAATGACTATCTCCAAGTCTTTTCTTGGGAGATAAGACTTTATCTTGCAAAGAATCTTAAACGAAAGAAGCTTGTTTGGACTACTGAGCTGAGCTGCTTATCAAACCTTAAACCCTTGTCAAAGATTATACCAAGGTTTCTTGCAAAAGGATGACAGTGAGAATCAAGGGTGCCAATAGCACTGTTGTAATCTTCCAACAGGATTTGTTGAGCAAATAAAATTATCTACATTTTATTTTTGTTAGAGTTGAGGAAGTTTACTTCCACCCAAGAGGGATTATCCCAGAGACAGTCAAGCAAAACCTGGATTGAGGACTGATCATTTGTCTTTAAGGGCAGATAGAATTGTACATCATCAGCAAAACAATGAAAATAAACTTTGTACTTCCTAAAAATGGGCCCCAAAGGAAGCATATATAATGAAAAAAGGAGGGAGCCCAAAACGCAGCCCTGAGGAACCCCACAGCTCAGCAGCGAGGTGGCTGAAGAATAGTGGCCCAGCTGGATAGAGAAACGGTCGAAACGTGACAGCAGAATATTGCAATCCACCGTTTCAAAAGGCAGCTGTCAGGTCTAGGAGCACCAGGACAGCAGAACAACCAGAATCAACAGTTAAAAGCAGGTCATTAAAAACTTTTAAAAGTGCAGTTTCTGCGCTGTGACCTGGTTTGAAACCCAACTGGAACTTCTCAGAAATGCCATTCAGATCAATGTAAAACTGCCGTTGTTCATATATTACCTTCTCCAAGACCTTCGAGAAAAAAGGAAGTCTGGAGATGGGCCTAAAATTAGACAGAACAGTGGGGTCAAGATTCTGTTTTTTGATGCAAGGCTGGACCACAGCCTGTTTAAAGGCTGCTGGGACACAGCCAGACATCAAAGAGGGATTAATCAGATCAGTAACACAGGGCCAAATGGTAGAGAAAACTTCCTTAAGGAAGCAGTCAAGGGGGCAGTAAGAAGGCTGCAATTTCTGAACTATATCAGTTAAAGATGAAAAAGATACCTGCTCAGAGGTCTCAAAGACCACTGGGCAAATTGGAGAGACAGCAGGATCGGATGCGGAGGATGGAGGAGAAGACCTGAGAGCAGAGATCTTGTCTAGGAAAAAACTTAGAACTTCTTGGCACAATTTAGGTGAAGGCTCAACACCAGTGTGGCCACAGGGATTTATGAGAAAATTGAAAGTATTAAAAAAACACTGAGGTTTGTGGATATTAATTGACACAAGGCGAGATAAAAAAAGAGTTTAGATTTAGTTTTAGTTTTTTGAAAGAGTTTTAGAAGCAGCAGTAAAGCAAAGCAACAGTATACAGAAAGTTTACTCGTCACGGTTTGCTTTATTAACCTGTGAACACAGCTGTTTCATGTTTTCTCTATGTGTTTTCACTGGGAACACTTTGGCAGGTTCATTATTGACAGGGAGTACACAGTTTGAAAGCTGAGTGCATTTGACTCGCAGTAAAATACTCTCTCTCTCGCTCTCTCTCTTGCTCTGTCTTTGCGGTAATTGTTATTTAAATATTATTTATTCATTGTGTTCAAAAATATTTTGTACAGTCCCTCCAAGCCTTTCCCCTTAAAAAACCTGAAATATCTTAGAGTTGATAGTTAAATACAGGTGATAATTACAGTCCAGGTTGTCCATACTGGGGAAAAACAATGGTGTGATTTTGATTCGGACATATCCCACTTTATAAATGGTAGCCAAAGAAAATGAATGAAAATTCTTTTGTTTTGTGGCGTAGATCCCAAGGAACATTTGGTTCACCTCTGGCTGGCGTTCACGGCAGAGCGCAGCAGCCTTGCAAGGTGCTAATAATCTCATCATGGCCGCTGAGGCATACTAAGTATCTCATGAGGAAAAAAGAAGGAAATCATCTTATTTATTCATAGTGTGACTGAAGATTTGAATTAGTAGTAATTGTCAGTTTGATGAGATAAAACGCCACATAGAAATGAGAGTTAATCTTGTTTCACTCTCCTCATATGTACTTGTGAAAGCTGACCCTCCACCATTGGCTCTGGCTCTGGCTGCGTCACATTCACACAATCACGGCAGCTCAGAGAATTATCATACACAGTCCTTCACAACATTTCTACACAGTGTGGTGAGACAACGGCAGGATTTACACAACAGCAATATCAGATGATGGAGTACTTGTTGGTATTGTATTATGAAACACGAATTCAGCTGTTATCAATTTCTTCAGTGGATTAGAACATAAATTTGGGCAAACCTGAGCTGGACCTGTCTTTTGCAAAAAGACATGGTTAAAATTGAAATCCTCAAACACACTATCAATCAAGCTTGTTTGATTTGCTGCAGGTTTTCAATGAATTATTAGTTTTAAATGGAGAATTCATGGATTGAAAAGTACACCCGCATTTTGCTTATTCAACAGAATGATTGGAGTTGAGTTCACTGAGGTGTGGCCTTGTTGAAACAAGTCTGTGAGTTTAGTCTTAACAAAAAACAAACAAACCAGCAAAAAAAAAAAAACCAGAGTTGACATAAAATGTATTTTCAGTTCAATTTTGGGAGACGAGTCACAGAGAGATTTTTGTGCGAAAAATTGTACCAAGTCGATTTCTGGTAAATGGATTGGCATTTAGGATTTGTCTTTTGCTGTCAACGATTTTCCTTTTTAATATCCCATAAAAGTTGTCTATGGGCTCCATTTCATTCCTTTTGGCATCCAGACAACATCCAAACACTGAATAAGAAACTTGAGACAAAATCTTTCAATGAATATCAAGATTCCTCAGCTTTTTTTTAAATGCCTCATTCACTCTTAAAGGTAGTTGTTTTTATTGTATGTGTCAAAATATATACAGTACATGTTAATTGTTCTGTGTGTTTGTTTACTACTCCAGACACAGTAGACCTGAACTAACTTTTCAAGAAACCAGAAACAGACTTCACCGGGTTCGATACTCTTACACTTACAAACTACAAGCGTTAAAACATATAATATAGATGAAGAAATAGCCTGTGTACATAAGTATATTTACACATTTTTATGTGTTTTTTAAATTTTTTTTAACTCTATGTAATAAGACAATGCGTCAGTAATGCCTTTCTCCCTTATTACAAGCTCTACGGTAGTTTTATCGTAGAAACGGAAGTTGCTGTGACAATTTCCTTGGTAACAGGTCGCGTACTCTGCATCTTATATATGAATAGCATGTTTGGCTAAATAAGACCACATAAACGCGTTCTGGATTGTTTTTCTGATTTTAATATTTTTAATTGTGATTTGGTCGCTTGCATCCAGACGTCTGAAGTTGGAACAAGGGACGCAGGAGACAGAGCTCCAACTAAACGTTAACATTAGTTAGCTGTAACTGTCTGAAGCTGGTCGGCGCCATGTCCCTGTGACGACATGAATCTCCACCGGGAGGGTCGTTCGCTTCACATATTCATCGTCTTCTTCTGTGGATGTCTGACAGCCGCAGCCGCAGCCACTGAACCACCCTTTAATTCAACCGCTAATGCTGATTTTACCAGCGGGGAGCCCGTCAGCTCTGCTACACCCCCTCCGGGTGGGACCGTAGAGGCCACGGAGCCGACCGGTGTCGGTGGCACTACCGAGGCGGTAACTCCGAACTCCGAAGCGGACACGACGTGGACCGTGTCTGAAACTCCTGCCGGGGTCACCGAAGCCCCCTCTGCGACCACCGGCCAGCCTGTGGTGACCTCAGAGGGTAACTTACACCAGCCCCCTGTCATTGTTCATGTTCCTGGGACATGGCACCTTAAAGTAAAACGTCCCTGCTCGGTCACTTTTTCTTAATTAGTGTGGATAATACTAATAGTATTTATTAAGCAGATAAACAATTGCCTCCTGAAAATCTGGAGTTAATGTTACTCACTTGTGTGATTGGTGTTTAATTTGTTCAAAAATGTTAGCATAAGTGCTTTGACTGTTTCTTAGCTGCTGCATTACGAGGTCCTTAATCAGAACATTTGATGAAAATCTACCCAAACAAAATGAGTGCAAATTGCTACCTCAAATTTGCTCGGTAAATTAAGTAGGTTTGCGATTACAGTGATGCATTTCACTTCTTTTTCAGGTTAGATGATGAACTTTATCCGTTTTCTCAACAGTCAGAAAATGTTTAGAGGGTTATTTGTGCCTTCCCATCGCAAATTGAAATATGAGTTGCATACAGAAAAAAATTACTATTGACCTACTACTAAAACTTGAATTCATTCAGTTCATGCATTTTCCCTCTGACTCGTCTCTTCATTTTGGCGGCTTCACTATGTTATGGTTTCAGCGTGTTCTGTGCTTTGATAGCCTGATTTCACTGGAGAAAGAAGCATGTAGATGGTTTAAGGGTTCACTTGTCAGATTAGACTGCTATGAGCAAAACTTCACTCCTGTGTAAAACAGTGTCACGCATCAGCTGATTATTATTGTCGTTGCATAATGCGCACTCACAGGGCTAAAATATATTACACTATAAAAACTGTTACTTAGATCTGACATTAGAAAAAAATGAGGTAACATTTTCCATCCACTTTTGGTTAGTTTAGTGAACTTGTTTTTGTTGTTTCATTTTGGAGAACTTAGGAACGCGCATTTAATTGGTTTTTACTAATATTAAAAAAGGTCTGCATATCAACAACATCGGACTTCATTAGAATAATTAAAATTTAAATTAAACATTTACAATTTGGTTTGGGGGAATTCATGTACTCACTGTTATTGGTTTACCCTTATTATTATTTTCTAACATTACTTAAAACAGTTAGTTAGCTGTAACACAAGTATAGCAGAGAGACACATATGATTCCAACTTTTATTCAACAGAAAATGAATGGTGACATACAGTATACAAACAGTGGCAACGAGCCATAGATCAACATTTGAGTATATTTGGTGTAGTCAGTGTGCTCTGCGTTAAATTTGTTGTCATGTTAAAATGTATAAGGATTTAAAAAAATCTTTACAGGATTTCTGACCTCTTATTTTATAAATGGCAGCTCAGGAGAACACCATTACATTATAGTGTCTACAAGTGTTGGTTCCCATTTAACTTTGCCTTAATGCATCACATACATTATTTGACAGAAAAAATAACAGCAAACAAAATCACAGGATAAAATGTCTGACATTTTTGATTAGTATCAACATAACAGTCATCATGGCATTAATGCTGAAATTCATCTGTCAAGCCCAGACGCTTAAGTATATTTAACCCAGAAGCATGTTCAGGTGCTCTGCGTTGAGTTCCGCAGAGTCTCTGAACAGCCACAATGTTCTGCAAAGTCCACAGAGATAAACTTTCAGTTACAACCTTCGGAAGAATTGCACGCATCTGTTCCCATCGTGTCGCCCTGAAGAGCAGGCAGCTCGCTCTGGCCAGGCTGCCAAGATCAGAAAGCAATGGGACTCCGTTGCTGATGATGACCACGCCATCTGGCTCCCGACAAGCACAGCTCCTCACACTGTGCACTTTCAGGTCCCCACGCCGCTCTCCGCTACACACAAACACAACACAGTCATTAGCATAAAATGTCTCACCTGCTGATGGTGGCAAAATCAAAAAGAAATGATTTTCTCCGGTTCAGATAAACTCTCCGCATGACATCTTCCGCTGTGACTATTATGAAAACTAGAAATTTGGAGTGTAATATTAATTAGATTAGAACAATGAATTGTCCTCGTTTGTGTTACAATTGTTTGATGACCTCCTTCATCAAAAACACCTCTGCTCTCACTGTCCAGTGTTAATACTTTTGGCCATATTAATGTTACTTGGTTACCTAATCAAACAGACAATGAAAACTCATTCATTCCAAATGGCCATCTCGTAAACAATTAAAAAGATAATATCTGCTGATTGCCAATAAGTCAAAAAAGGATTCGGCAAGGAAAAAAATGTAAAAGGCCGCAAATAGATACTGCAAAACAACAGTTCCTATCTGGCCAAAACTAAACTTCAAGCGATGAAACTGGTTACTTACATGTCTTCATTGAAGAATTGTCCCTCAGAGACTTCAAGTGATGGAAGACGCGCTTGCATGCGGGTCCCGTTTGTGAATGCGGGGCTGTCGAGGCGTCTAGCTTTCAATTACAGTTTTAAAACTGAACTTTTCGTCAGATCAATTTAACACGAGGTTCAGTAAAATTCATTTAGTCAAGTGAAAGTAAGTATGAGAAATAAGTAAGCGAAACATTCTCGCTTGTATGAGGCAGTGCTCCAGGAATGTTCCCCTTTTACCACAGTTAGAGATTACTGGGTGTTTCCTTCCCAGAACTGCTCAGCACGTGGATATTTGGTGTGTATAAGCAAAGGCTGCAGCTGACTGTACCTGCTTTCGGGTAGGTGGCGATGAGGAGGTCGGAGGGGTCGGGACAAAAGGCCCAGACCGAGTCCCAGTTCTGAGCTATGAGGCTCATGAGAGGAATTCCTCTCACCGGGATGAGAGGGAAGCGGGTGAATAAGGAGCTGCCCTCCTGAATGGCACTGCTGAAGGTTATGGCTTTCTTCTCCGACATGGCTGGCACTGTCCAAAGCTGACTCGGAGAAATCAAGGGTAAAGAGGTTCGAGTGGAGCTGGCAGAGTGCTTCTCCTGAGGTCTTTTGTAGCTCCTCTCTCAGCTGCCTCCTGGTCCCTTTGTCAAACATTCACAGCCGACTGGCTGTTATGTCACACAGCTCTCCCAGGTATGCAAATCTCTTCCTGTGTGACTGTCACACTTGTCACATTGGCATTATTTCCTTATGGTGTCTATTTCCGTTTTTTCTTGCTTTCTTCTGGTTGTTCGGCCTGCAGTGTGTGTGAATCCAAAAACAGTCCCTCCCAAACTGTCAGCTGGACAGCTGAAGCAGTGCTTCCGTCTCCTCTCTGCCTCTCTCTCTCTTTGTAACCTGGCTGTCTGAGTGCTTGTCCCAAGTTGCTGTCTGTCTGGGATAACTTGAACTCACGCTAAAGTGCCATTATGTAACGGTCCTGCCTGTGTATGAATTCCACTATAGCACATGATAGTATTTAACCGGTTCCTCTGTTATTTGAGGAAGTGACAAGGGACGGTCTTAAAAGACCACTACACACCGAAGAAAGGAAATCTAAAATCTGATCGCTTATGATTAACTCAAAAATGACTGTTTCCCTCCTGCCACTTGTGTCTCTTGTTCTTTTACCAAGTAAAAATGGTTGTATCTCGGGTCAAGGCTTGAATTTGTCAATGTTTAATACAAATATAAATGAACTTTTGCAGGAGACAATGAATTTCTAGACAATCTCCAGCTGAAAATCCCACCTTCGGACTCAAATAAATGTGGTAACCCAGGGGCGGTAACGGCCCAATAATGCTCTGCCACTGGACAATAATATGAATTCATGTGTGCTCAGTGAGTGGTTTGTGCCGCCAGAAGCAGATGTTTTGAATTCACATTCCAGGAGTTCCTCATTCAATATGCATTACGGCTCAATGGACAAGTAAGGGGAAAAAAAACAAGCTCTGCTCTGTGCACAGTCCCCTCTACAAATCCAAAGTCTGCTTTTGGACAACTGGCTACTTTTAAGAGGGCGAAAACACCTTAAAAAATACATGTGAGCTCAAAAGCATTCTTGAGCTGAAGCACTATAAATGTGTTTCAGACCAGATGGGGCTGCAGATGCAATAACGAATGAAAACAAGATTTTATGAAGGGAGACTGTGAGCAAGAAAACATGAGGAGTGGTTGGATTCACTGAATTCATGCTCCATTAGTTTTGAATTGTCAGTGCATGCACAGACAGTGTGTTAGAGACAGGGCAATCTCGATAACGTGCCATCACAATATACTAGTGCGAATCAAAAAATGTGAATATTGTGGATTTTACAAAAAAAGTGAACATTTGATAAATCATACACTTAATACGTGTAAACTAAAATGTTTCAAGCATTTTACTATTTTAATGAATAATTTTGATAATCATGGCCTAAACCTGAAAAAAAAAACCCAAACACCTAAAGTATTAGAATATTTCACTGTTTAAGACATAATCATCAACACTGAAACAGAACAACGCTTGAAATATTTTACTTTATGTGTATGAATGTATTGGTTTAACTTTTTTTAAACTTTTGCATGATATTCTACTTTTTTGGAATGCACTGGTATATCATCTGAGATCTTGAATATCATCAATATGGCCAAAATGTTGTTTTTTTTTCCTGTAAAATTATGTAATTTTATGAACTGCTACCTTTTCTACCTGTTCTAATGTTTATTTTTACCCACTCTAATGCTAGTATTTTTGAAAAGATTTGGAGGAGAGATAATGTGATATGCGCTAATAGAGTATATTGTGAAATGAAATAGTGAAAATATAGTGATATTATTTTAAGGTCATACTGCCCAGCCTTATCTAGAAGTTACAACATGCAGGTTTGCAGCACTGTACCCTCTACTCGCTAACTCTTGTGTCCTCTGACTTGAGCTAAAACTCATTCTGCTCAGAGAAAATTTTACAGCCTTTGCTGTGAACCTTTATCTCCCCCATGCATAGAACCAAACTCATCCAAACCAAAGAAAGGATGCTTCTTGTTCCACAAATGTAAGGGGAGCGACTGCAATGAAAAATTTAACAACAAAAAGCAACTGCTGAGAAAGGGCACTTTGAAATGACTATAAATACATATGAGAATGAATGACTGAGAAAACAAATTTGATGTTGACCTCTTTGAGATTCTGCAAAAACAAAAAGATCTTACTAAGGAGCAAAAACACATCTGGTATCATGCTTTAAGCATTATGATGAATATGATTAACTGATCAATGGTACATTGTGGTACTATTATGTACAATTATTGCTTCTGCATTTTTATGTTCTGTAATAGTCTATTTCTGTGTTAAGACATAATCTTCAGATTGATAAAGATAGATTGAAATAAATCTAAAAGAAATCGCCTTGTGTCGCTGATATGCTTTACATTATGTTATCATATGAAGATCAAGTAATTAAAGAAGTGTTTTCTCTTTCACCACCCTGATATGTGTATGCTGTTAAACCTCTAAGTTAAATTAAAGTTAAATTAAGTTCAATACCTGGGAGTTGTATTTCTGTGAGAGAAAGACAGCAGCCAAATGAGATCAATGAAAAAACAACGGCGCAGCGGCAATAAAGTAAAAAGTAGGTGAATAGACATACAAGCGAAAGGTCAGATCTAATATTTTTGATCTTTCATATCAAAAGGAAAAGTGATCGTGCCCACCTCTGTATTCTATACCTCAGAGGGAGAACTAAACGAATCTAAAAATGCTTAGCGTGTGCAAAGTAAGTCTATCATTGTCATTAGGACTGCAATAAACACCTTTTTACAAATGTTAAATCGCTATTCATAACCTAGCCAATAGAGATAACAAACTTTTCTCTCAGTTTTCTCAGATTGGTTTCCTACTGTGCTCTATTTTTTATCACCGCAAACTGTATAAATGGATTGATAAAGTTGTACAATTTCAATACAGTCACTAATTAGTCATAATAATGATGTAAATGTTTGCTTCAGACACTTGTTCAAATGAATTTTAGCATACTTTTAGGAAGCATGTGTATATAAAATGGGTTATTACGGGAAACGCCTGATTACGTTTGTCAAGTCAATTCAAGTCAAGCCAAAGTTTATTTGTATAGCACATTAAAACAACTTCAGTTGACCAAAGCACTGCACAATAATTAGAATAAGACAGTATAGATAGGCTAATATAAAGTTAAAAGTTAAGACTAAATAAATAAGCGAGTAAAATCCATAAAGCAGCAATAAAATCATGGTAAAAACAAAGTAAAATTAATTAGGTAAAACCCGAAATGTCAGATAGATAAGATGGTGCTAAGCTATTAAACATGTAAAAACAATAAAACTTTAAAATGTGTCCTGATATTAACAGGGAGCCAGTGCAACGATGCAAGAATGGGAGTGATGTGCTCATGTCGTTGCTTTCCTGTTAAGAAGCGGGCAGCTGCATTTTGTACTACCTGTAGGCAGCGCAACGATGACTGGTCAAGACCAACAAACAAAGAATTACGGTAGTCTAAATGTGATGTTGCAAAGCAATGAATGACTATCTCCAAGTCTTTTCTTGGGAGATAAGACTTTATCTTGCAAAGAATCTTAAACGAAAGAAGCTTGTTTGGACTACTGAGCTGAGCTGCTTATCAAACCTTAAACCCTTGTCAAAGATTATACCAAGGTTTCTTGCAAAAGGATGACAGTGAGAATCAAGGGTGCCAATAGCACTGTTGTAATCTTCCAACAGGATTTGTTGAGCAAATAAAATTATCTACATTTTATTTTTGTTAGAGTTGAGGAAGTTTACTTCCACCCAAGAGGGATTATCCCAGAGACAGTCAAGCAAAACCTGGATTGAGGACTGATCATTTGTCTTTAAGGGCAGATAGAATTGTACATCATCAGCAAAACAATGAAAATAAACTTTGTACTTCCTAAAAATGGGCCCCAAAGGAAGCATATATAATGAAAAAAGGAGGGAGCCCAAAACGCAGCCCTGAGGAACCCCACAGCTCAGCAGCGAGGTGGCTGAAGAATAGTGGCCCAGCTGGATAGAGAAACGGTCGAAACGTGACAGCAGAATATTGCAATCCACCGTTTCAAAAGGCAGCTGTCAGGTCTAGGAGCACCAGGACAGCAGAACAACCAGAATCAACAGTTAAAAGCAGGTCATTAAAAACTTTTAAAAGTGCAGTTTCTGCGCTGTGACCTGGTTTGAAACCCAACTGGAACTTCTCAGAAATGCCATTCAGATCAATGTAAAACTGCCGTTGTTCATATATTACCTTCTCCAAGACCTTCGAGAAAAAAGGAAGTCTGGAGATGGGCCTAAAATTAGACAGAACAGTGGGGTCAAGATTCTGTTTTTTGATGCAAGGCTGGACCACAGCCTGTTTAAAGGCTGCTGGGACACAGCCAGACATCAAAGAGGAATTAATCAGATCAGTAACACAGGGCCAAATGGTAGAGAAAACTTCCTTAAGGAAGCAGTCAAGGGGGCAGTAAGAAGGCTGCAATTTCTGAACTATATCAGTTAAAGATGAAAAAGATACCTGCTCAGAGGTCTCAAAGACCACTGGGCAAATTGGAGAGACAGCAGGATCGGATGCGGAGGATGGAGGAGAAGACCTGAGAGCAGAGATCTTGTCTAGGAAAAAACTTAGAACTTCTTGGCACAATTTAGGTGAAGGCTCAACACCAGTGTGGCCACAGGGATTTATGAGAAAATTGAAAGTATTAAAAAAACACTGAGGTTTGTGGATATTAATTGACACAAGGCGAGATAAAAAAAGAGTTTAGATTTAGTTTTAGTTTTTTGAAAGAGTTTTAGAAGCAGCAGTAAAGCAAAGCAACAGTATACAGAAAGTTTACTCGTCACGGTTTGCTTTATTAACCTGTGAACACAGCTGTTTCATGTTTTCTCTATGTGTTTTCACTGGGAACACTTTGGCAGGTTCATTATTGACAGGGAGTACACAGTTTGAAAGCTGAGTGCATTTGACTCGCAGTAAAATACTCTCTCTCTCGCTCTCTCTCTTGCTCTGTCTTTGCGGTAATTGTTATTTAAATATTATTTATTCATTGTGTTCAAAAATATTTTGTACAGTCCCTCCAAGCCTTTCCCCTTAAAAAACCTGAAATATCTTAGAGTTGATAGTTAAATACAGGTGATAATTACAGTCCAGGTTGTCCATACTGGGGAAAAACAATGGTGTGATTTTGATTCGGACATATCCCACTTTATAAATGGTAGCCAAAGAAAATGAATGAAAATTCTTTTGTTTTGTGGCGTAGATCCCAAGGAACATTTGGTTCACCTCTGGCTGGCGTTCACGGCAGAGCGCAGCAGCCTTGCAAGGTGCTAATAATCTCATCATGGCCGCTGAGGCATACTAAGTATCTCATGAGGAAAAAAGAAGGAAATCATCTTATTTATTCATAGTGTGACTGAAGATTTGAATTAGTAGTAATTGTCAGTTTGATGAGATAAAACGCCACATAGAAATGAGAGTTAATCTTGTTTCACTCTCCTCATATGTACTTGTGAAAGCTGACCCTCCACCATTGGCTCTGGCTCTGGCTGCGTCACATTCACACAATCACGGCAGCTCAGAGAATTATCATACACAGTCCTTCACAACATTTCTACACAGTGTGGTGAGACAACGGCAGGATTTACACAACAGCAATATCAGATGATGGAGTACTTGTTGGTATTGTATTATGAAACACGAATTCAGCTGTTATCAATTTCTTCAGTGGATTAGAACATAAATTTGGGCAAACCTGAGCTGGACCTGTCTTTTGCAAAAAGACATGGTTAAAATTGAAATCCTCAAACACACTATCAATCAAGCTTGTTTGATTTGCTGCAGGTTTTCAATGAATTATTAGTTTTAAATGGAGAATTCATGGATTGAAAAGTACACCCGCATTTTGCTTATTCAACAGAATGATTGGAGTTGAGTTCACTGAGGTGTGGCCTTGTTGAAACAAGTCTGTGAGTTTAGTCTTAACAAAAAACAAACAAACCAGCAAAAAAAAAAAAACCAGAGTTGACATAAAATGTATTTTCAGTTCAATTTTGGGAGACGAGTCACAGAGAGATTTTTGTGCGAAAAATTGTACCAAGTCGATTTCTGGTAAATGGATTGGCATTTAGGATTTGTCTTTTGCTGTCAACGATTTTCCTTTTTAATATCCCATAAAAGTTGTCTATGGGCTCCATTTCATTCCTTTTGGCATCCAGACAACATCCAAACACTGAATAAGAAACTTGAGACAAAATCTTTCAATGAATATCAAGATTCCTCAGCTTTTTTTTAAATGCCTCATTCACTCTTAAAGGTAGTTGTTTTTATTGTATGTGTCAAAATATATACAGTACATGTTAATTGTTCTGTGTGTTTGTTTACTACTCCAGACACAGTAGACCTGAACTAACTTTTCAAGAAACCAGAAACAGACTTCACCGGGTTCGATACTCTTACACTTACAAACTACAAGCGTTAAAACATATAATATAGATGAAGAAATAGCCTGTGTACATAAGTATATTTACACATTTTTATGTGTTTTTTAAATTTTTTTTAACTCTATGTAATAAGACAATGCGTCAGTAATGCCTTTCTCCCTTATTACAAGCTCTACGGTAGTTTTATCGTAGAAACGGAAGTTGCTGTGACAATTTCCTTGGTAACAGGTCGCGTACTCTGCATCTTATATATGAATAGCATGTTTGGCTAAATAAGACCACATAAACGCGTTCTGGATTGTTTTTCTGATTTTAATATTTTTAATTGTGATTTGGTCGCTTGCATCCAGACGTCTGAAGTTGGAACAAGGGACGCAGGAGACAGAGCTCCAACTAAACGTTAACATTAGTTAGCTGTAACTGTCTGAAGCTGGTCGGCGCCATGTCCCTGTGACGACATGAATCTCCACCGGGAGGGTCGTTCGCTTCACATATTCATCGTCTTCTTCTGTGGATGTCTGACAGCCGCAGCCGCAGCCACTGAACCACCCTTTAATTCAACCGCTAATGCTGATTTTACCAGCGGGGAGCCCGTCAGCTCTGCTACACCCCCTCCGGGTGGGACCGTAGAGGCCACGGAGCCGACCGGTGTCGGTGGCACTACCGAGGCGGTAACTCCGAACTCCGAAGCGGACACGACGTGGACCGTGTCTGAAACTCCTGCCGGGGTCACCGAAGCCCCCTCTGCGACCACCGGCCAGCCTGTGGTGACCTCAGAGGGTAACTTACACCAGCCCCCTGTCATTGTTCATGTTCCTGGGACATGGCACCTTAAAGTAAAACGTCCCTGCTCGGTCACTTTTTCTTAATTAGTGTGGATAATACTAATAGTA